>JABFPT010000389.1:16275-30775 GCA_022817245.1 Nixonia krombeini | reverse complement strand
CGATTCGCCTGACTTTAACGATCCTTCTGACTTTTGACGACTTTTGCAACCTTTGCGAAACACCGACGTGAAAGGAAAAGGATGTAACAACGTCGGAGAAGACAAAGAACCGTCATTTCCCAACGGAGCGATACTAACGAAGTAACAAAGTCCCTTAAACGCGGAGGTGAACAGTTTCCATGAAAGAAAATCGTTGTCCACAGGCCAATATACAAGTGCGCAATGAAACTGCGAAGGTGCGTACGGGGAATAAATCCGTTAGTTGTGTTTTAGCGTTTGCATTAACCGCATTCGGTAAAAGAGCGAAACCGTGTCGCGCTGGAATACGGGGGTGAGATGGGGGTTGGGGAAAAAAAGGGAGGGTAATCCTTGGAAAATTTTCATCCAATATTTACCTTGGTTCGAAGCAACGGGGCCGAGTCGCGAGCGTCTCTTAATATCTCCCAAACGAGGTAAATAGCGGCACCGACCGGCCACTTATCCGTGACTTGTATAAGAAATTGCAGCGGTGGGTGGGGGAGGGGGTTAAAGAACGGAGTTCGCCCGATCCTCCGAGTTACTCGATTCAGAGTCACCGCGTCGACGGAAGACCCGCGCGTTTTCTATGCATGAGCAGGGAAACGCCCGGCGTCCTTTGTGCCATCCATTATGTATCGGTAAAGGAGGTCGATTTCGACATGCTCTCGTATACGAGGGTGACAGAGGGAGGTAAGGGGTATGGTCGCTCAAGGCGGGTATCCGTATTCACGTTGGTGAAAAATCGACGTTTCGCAGGCACGACTGGTGCCGAAGTTGCGGAAAGAACAACAGATACGCGACGGCAATAATGCCGTGGGGAGTCGGATGCGGTGACATCAAAGGAGCCGATTGGCAGAGACGAAACAACCCTCTCGACACTTCCATAAAACTCCGCTACTTCCTGCGCGGTTTCTCTTTGTCGCGTCTCGTGGAAGTAATGCCCCGCGGAGCGGGCGGTAAATGAAACAAAATGTGCCGGGATTCGCGTACGGAAAAGCGAGGGAACGGGACACGAAAATCTAACGAAGCGTGGCTTTTGCGGGCGAGCTTTGAGATCGACCCCTGCTCCCCCGCAACCCCGTCGAACCAGCCGACGAACTCGCTGATGCGGCTGCGACAGCGCTTCAAATATTCACCACCTTTGTGTCAATGTGACGGAATAGCGCGTTGAATGGAAGGCGCGCTCGCGCATCAATTTTTCAGCGAACGGATGTTGCGATGTCGGTGCCGTGATCTTTCACTTCGATTTGCGAACTGGGCCGGAATCACCGATGGAATCCACCAACGTAAGTCGTCCGACGATCGAAACAAACCCGTCTCGAATAGCGACTGCTAAACGCCTCTCCTGATAATTTTAGCCGACTTTATTTCCGGACCGTTTCAAGACCTGTGATAAAACCGAATCGTGATCAATTTGCATCGACGGATAAAAGCAATTGAATAAAACCAATCGCGCTTTCTTCGACGCATCTCCAATGAATGGTTCAAGTTTGATTCAGGCGGGCTTAGCTTTACTCGAAATTCGAAATTGCACAGAGATTCGATCAGGTTCTGACACGTGGCTTTGCTCAGGGTAAATCCTACGTCTACGACGGAATCTCATTAGAACAGAATCTAACGGGATGTGCGATAACCAGGTTAGCCTCATAAACTTGCTGCAAAGATTTTGCATGCGAAATCCCTGAGATTTCGTCAAGATCCAACCGGTTGTAGTTTGAACAGGTTTGCGTTACACCAGACCGGGGATTATAGAAGTTATGTGAATTATACTAATGGAAATAAAAAGTGAGCCGTTGATATGACTCTGACCAAAATGCGCAACAATTGTGTGTAGACTTGGAACAGTTGATATTGTTCAAAGTACCTTACAGTATATGTATATGTATACATGCTTCTTACCTTGTTATTACAATATTGATATCTGGTAAGGTGCTGACCTCGCTCTGATCGGCTACTGACCGGATATTACGTTGTTCGGAAAGTAATTTCGTTTTTTCTCAACAGATGATTCAATTGTACTTTTTCAGAGTCAACTTCAGACGCGTAAACATTATATATTTTGACAGATGATGTTGCATGCCCTGCATAGAAAAAAGTTGGATTGATTCTACATGGTACTTTTTGGTTGGAGCCCTTTCATGGAATATGGAAAGTGAAAAGTGACATGATTTTTGACGTGTTTTACTTTTTTAACTGTCGAAAGGGTCAAAATGCAGTTCAAGCAAGAGAAAAATCATCCGATGTGCATGGAAAAGATGTATCGACGAAACGCGAGTGCCAAAACTGGCGATTTTCATGATAATTTTTTTCTTCTTCGTGAAGAAAAAACGAAATGACTTTCCGAACAACCAACTAAAATAACTCTCATAACACAGCCCTGATCGAAGATTCGGCAATACCGTATTATTACGGTATTAAAATGTTGTCAGGTATCGAAATGTTGCATAAAAGCAGGCAGTAATCTCACCGAAAAATACACCCAGTTAGAGAATTGTATCAGTGGTCCTGGTTCAGTCGATTAGATACCGACTTAGGGTACCTGATCAGAACCTGGTCACGATTATCAGGCACTCTAATTAATTCCCTAATGATACCTTAGTTCAACTTCTATTCGGAATCGCATATTCAGACGTTTCTTTATTTGTGATCATTACGACAGAAAGTGCATCAGATGCCACATCTATTACGCGAATCATGGTCAACCGACGAGGATCGTCATGGTCATCGGTGATATCAAACTCACGTTTTGTAGCTTTTAGATCTGCGCTCGTTTTACGATTACACTCTTTTGCATCAACGCACGTTTGATCAGTCAATTAACGCTCCGCTGCCGGCGAGTGAAAGGGAAACTGAGAAAGAAACGGGAGGAGTGAAAAATCATTCCACGATATAAGTTGGGAATCTGTTTCTTCAGTCACGGCGATTTCCACTCCCGCCATAACGCCGATAGAAATTAAGTCGGGTTTAATCGCGCATGCGCAACAATCCGCGCGTGATTATCCTGCGACGATCTTCCGAGCATTCATCACCGCAATCGCGGAGACGGTGACACGTACAGTTGCAATTAAGCATGGGAACTCGCGTGAATGATGGTTTTCTAAAATCGATACGCGCCAGCGATTGTTGCGCACTTCCCGCATAAACAGATATCGCCTTTTCCGGCTTTCTCCCCTGATCGTGTTAATCGCCAGAACACATCTTTCATCCGTCATTTGCGCCGTAAAAACTTTTAAGCTGCGCAGCGAAATTAAGACTTGTTTCTTTCTTTCGTGAAAATTGGAGTCAGGTTAGGTTATGCTTTTTCAAACGCGTACCGAAACGAAAGATCAGCTTTAACACTCCTTCGACGGAATACTTTTGCACTCCTTCAAATCCAATCGCTGAAAATTGTGCACTTTCTTTTCTCCCACGACGCAAGCGAGTAAAAACCGATTGGCTCGCGGAGTATCGAGCGCCGCCTGGCGAGATACTCGACTAGGCTACAAAAAAGAGGTGCGTGTTCGTGTCTCGCGAATGCTGGCGCACGCAGATTGAACAAAAAGTCGCTGTCATACAGAGTTAACGACTTCGCGGGTCGTTCAATCTTCGCGACAAGACAGCTTTATACCGATGCAACGGCGGAGCCAATTTCCCTCTTTTTTCCTCGCCTTGCATCCATTTTCTCTCCTTCTCGAGTATCGGCTACGACGTTTCTCAAACGACCACGAAGCTACGTTAACTTGCCACCAGCCGGCGTTACTGTCGGTGCAGTAGTCTCTTATCGGGAATATTCCGCCCGTCGTTAATAGAATTCGACGTGAGCCGAAACGATGTGGGTGTAAAATGATCGGTGGAAAAAGCGGCGGGTGGGGGGTGGGAGAAATAATGTCATCGTGAAGGATCGACTTTTAAATGTTCCGCGATACCGACTTAATTATGAGAAATTCTTTGCGCCGACGGCGGGAAAAAATCTTCTGCACGAATGCTCAAGGACACGCAACCGGCTGTAGGGTTGCCGTTTGCCTGGCTCGGATATGCGGCACGGCGGTAAACAGCTCGGAAGAAACGCTGAAATATTCCTCCCGATACGCCGGATATATTTCATACAATTATCTTGGCAGAATGTCGGAAAAATTTCATTACCGCTTATTGCACTTACAAATGCGGGATTCCGCCAGTTCCCGGAATGCGACGACGACGCGCGAAATTGTTCGAATTTGCATAATAGAGGAGAATCGGCGTGCCGGTTTTTCTTTCGGACGATGTATATGAGGGATGCGAAAAGAGGGGGAGGGGGGTGTACAGAAAACAGACGTATTAATTAAATTCGTTCTATATTTCTTAATTAAACCGCGGAATTTAATAAGGTTGGGTAAACATGTAAGTGTGCGCGAAGGTAAAGAAATTATAATGGTGATTTTTAAAGTCAGGAATATGGAGAAGAAACTAAGCGGGTAAAGTTGGAAAAATGTATTTGCTTTCCGAAATGAAACTGCCGGAGTAATGACTAGAAACTGACAGAAAATCGGGACCGACAGTTCCTTCCCAGCTTCATCCATCACGCGAAGCCGTTTTGACGGAAAAGACGTGACGGAGCGTAAAATACAATGAGCGGTCCGAAGTGACACAAAGGAGAAATCCAATTTCGTTGCAAAGATACCGCAAGATGGATGACGAAAGCGGCTCTCCATTTACTTTAATTAATGAAAGCATGGACACTTTGGTGGTTCGTAGAGGAATATTCAGTGGCCGCCTCGATTTTTACACAAAGCGTGAACTTCCACTACCGACGATGCGTTAAAAGAATCGAGTTAGTTTCGCTGATTCGATTTAATCGTATTTAATTCCATTTACAATTAGATACGATTAAAATAACGTCGCTACTTAACAATGCAACTATCCGCGAAAAGAAAAAAAAAACGGAAAATAAAAACCCACTCGTCGATCGCTTCAACTTGTTATAATCGTATTTCTATCAATTCGCGATTAAATACGATTAAAGCAGTATCGTTATTTAAAAATCCCGGAAAACGCGAGTTTCGATTACCCAAAAAAACGAGAACATTTTTTCGGTTCATTTTAATATTATTTAATCCGATTGACGATCAAACACAATCCAAATATGACATCGTTACTCCAAAAGTGGAACTTAAAGTGTAACGCAAATTCCCCGATATACCTTTTTACGATAAACTCGTTCGAACGTACCAACACCCGAGATCGAACGTATCAACTGCGCGACGAAGTTCGGCACTTCGGCGACAGCCGAATAACACGAATACGCACTTCGACGAGTCCGACGTTTAATCGGATTTCTATATTATTCCTCGTCTTTTCGCGGAACATTTTACCGCTCGGATCGCATATTTATATCTGGAGTATCTGCCCTTCATCAACGTGACATCGCGCATCCAATAATCTTTTATTTACAACGCGTCTTCGCACGTCGCCTGTCGGGAAAATCACATTACGGTGACTTTACATTTATTCGTGTTGACATCCGACACTGGCGTTGCGCTCATCGTTTACACACACATTCGCATACCAATGATTGGTAAAGTGTTTTATGGCATATTTTCGCGGTTTTAATTACGATAAACAATGGCGGCTAATTTTTTAGAGCATTTTTAGCGACCAAAACGACAATTTTTCTCAAAATATCACTTTTCACCTCGCCTCGTCATTTTCCCGCGTAATAAAGTTATCGACGGTTCCGTAATACATTTCCGTACAGAAAAACAGGTTCTTATTTATACGTAAAACCGCAGTGACGTTTATATGTCCAGGAAAACGCGAAGTACCGATAAAAGGAGGAAACTCGCAATCTTTCTTCGAGTCAACGAATTATTTAGCGACCCGCCAAACTCGAAAACGACCAACCACATGGCTCGGTGTTGTTTTGCGTTATCGAACGAAACGGGTCTGCGGATAATTAATTCAAAGGGCAAAATTAATTTGACAGCGGAGTGTAAAACCAGATCGGTAAATTTGCCACATTTGTAGGCAAACGGATCGAGCGAACGCCGATATGTTTTATCCACGGTTATTTCGTTCGGTTTAAGTGAAAGTGGCTCGTGATCGGTGTAAATGAAAACCGGTGGAAATTGTCAGAAAACCGGCTACGGAATGGCCCCCAACGTGGAAATGGCCAAGACGAAGTTCCGGGTATTAACCGGCGACTGGTAATAATGAACCGGCGAATAATGAACCGGCCAATATTGAATCAGTCTCGCTCCTACTTAATATATCGAATGTGAAATGGCAAATGCAAAATCAACACCGATTGAGTCAGCGGGCCGCGTTATGCGAAATTTGTTTACACTTCCGTGGGTTTCAAAGGGAAACAAACATTCGCAACGCGCCGGTTCTCATGCGATAATCTACGTCCGAATAACGTAATAATTTTGCGAGGCGGGCAAGGAAAAGATTCCCGCCGCGGGATACAACCGAGCGAGCCGCAAACGCATTATTTATATTCCAATCCCGCGCTCGCATTTATCGCTCTCCCGCAAACACATGCCGCCCCTGCATTTATGTATCATTAAAGAATGACGATTGTTGTTCTTTCATCGTTTACGATCGCGCCGTCGGAGGGAATCGCAGGCGCGCGTCGTTCCATCACCGGGTCACGCACCCTGTCACGAGCGAATTCGTCGCGTGACGCGTCGACTACGTTGTTTGGACGGTTTTCCAACAGCGGATATTGCGCTCTTCGCCGATGTGTCTTTCGTGACGGGCTGCGGTAACCGGAGAATTGTTTTGTATTGAATGGCGATGTCGACGGTGGATCGACTGTGAAGATGTTCCTGAAGTAATGCGACATTTGCGTTCGCCTGTTTTATCAAAGGACGGAGGTTGATGTTTGAGCGTTGGAGATTTAGTGTATGCCAACTCCGGCGGCAGTACGCGAAGATCGGTACATCGCGTATGTCAGGTACAAGATATTACACCAAACGTAATATATACGTATATTATATTCCGAAATTTTCAATACATTTTTCCACTTATTCGGTTAACATTTTTCTTTATCAATAATTATATAAAGTGATTACTCGCCAACTCGACGCGACGGAGTCAAAATTGATGGTACGATATTGAGTAATATTACAAATTTATACCGAAACTGAAAACGAAAGTTGGTTTGGTGAGTCTTGCATAAATGGTGCGACCGTTGACGTGAACACCGATACGGACCAGACCAATGTCCAAACAGAACTATTAACGGACGTGTCTTCAATCTTCGATTTTTTTTCCTGGTTAGGTGCGCGCCGCACTGCACATTAGCGGTGAGTGTGCGGTATATGTTCTGACCAATGGGATTAAAAGAAGCAACAAATGAAGGAAATCGGGCTGCGTTCGCCCATACGCTGGAAAGGTCCGAGTTGATTAAAATAAATTTCTAAAAAATTTCTCGATAAGTCGATTTTCATCAATGCCAAGAACGTGTGAGGGTCCGACTAGTCTTATTTTCCGTTAACAGCAAAGCTGTGCTCTTGATACAGCGTGAGATACGCGTGTAACTGTGCTGGTGGTCACGTGACCCGGCGAAGTCTGTACTTCATATAAACCGGCATCGCGTTACAATGTTTGACCACCAACGACAAATTAATTAAACGCATTTTTTGTACATAATACAGAGTATGCGAGTGAAAATAGAGAGTAGGTAATCCATTCCGGAATAAATATTTAGTTAGTTCTGCATTAAACACACAGCGCTTTATTTCTCCGTTGTAATTTGTTTCTTGTACCGGTAACGCTTACCGTGTCAACCTAATAACGGCGTTAGATTATTCGTGCAGGAAGGGAATGAATGCTGCTTATTACCTAATGTTCATTTTGCGAAAAAAATACGATAAGAAATACATATACAAAAATTCTACCGTCGGCATCTTTCTCTCTCTCTCTCTCTTGCTCGTTGTCCATGTATATGACCATCTCTCTCCATCATCCACGATACTTTTACCCGAGTGAAAAAGCTGCAAATTTGGAAAAATAGGGAATAACGATGTCCGCGACATCTATTGAAAATGAAGAAAAGGCGCGGAATGAAAGCGAACGGGCGAGATCGGTGAGGCAGAGTCGGCGAAAGTAGCGCAACACTTACCGCGCATGGAATCGAGTAACGAGTGGCGAAGGCGAGAGGGAAAGAATAAAGAAAATGTTATTCCTCGAAGTAGCGAGATAGGCAAATGTCTGGATGCACACGTGTCGCACGTGTAGACGAGACACACAGTACCGTATGAATTCACAGACACGTCGTTTGGCAGAAACCGGGGAGATAAGGGAACGACAGGGACGCGTTCGTAATTTCATGGGGATTTACCCGTGATCCCTGCGTCGCGATTCCACCAACTCCCCTGGCTATGACGCGATTGTATCTTTCTGATTTTGAATCTTGCAAACACCTGATTCTCGGTTTCGAGTACAATAAGCGTTGCCTGCGTTGCTCTGGCCAGAGGAAAGCACGAGCAAAGCCGATCCCGCTTTACGTCAGTATGCATCTTCAAGACGATTCTTGTAAAAACGCTTCCTCTTATGTTCTTTGTTCACAAACAGAAACGCCGTACTTTAAACTCTGCATACGGATTAAACAAATCGGATCCTTAGCTCTCGATAATCGTAGCCATAAATCCTGTCGAGCATGACTCGACAGTTAATTGAACTCCTTGAACGTTGATCCATTGCACTTTATCCTTTCATGTTCTAAACACTTTTCCTTATTTTAGTACTTTTTATTGAAGAATAATACACTTCGAACAAACGCGAGGAAAGAAAGCATTCTCTTCTTTATTAGATCTTGTTTCTTTGCTAGAATGTCGAGTCACGCTCGACGTAGGAACATCCGAAGGAAACAATGTCGAGTCAAACTGAACGTAACTGTGTAAAAGGTAAATTCATGTTTACGAAATATAAGAATATTTCCAGTTTTTAGTCTCTATATGCGGAAAATGTCACTCTTATCCGTTTACCATAATTTTATTATCACATTTCCTCCTTATTTCCCACCCATCCTCCTCGCCATCGATCACATTTTTCATTTCCATTATATACCACGTGACACGCCGCCATAAACATATTTTTATTCAACTTAGCATGCGCATACTCCGCATACATTCCCCGGCTACCGGATTACGTTTCTCAATGTCGTTTCGCAGACCGTCGCAAGGCGTATTTGTAAAAGCCGCGTGTAGAGAAATCGCGGATACGCAGCGCCGCCATAATCAAAGGGAAAGAGTAACGTAAAAGGAGAAGCAGAAGCGACCGACTAATTTATAACAAGCGGCGATAAAGATAACGCGAGAGCGCCGCGTAATTGTACGCAAACTCGTTTTCACTCCTGACCGTCCCTTTTTTCGTCTTACTATCAACCCCGCGTTCTTTCGTCCCTTTACGGCTTCGTCGTCGGGAGTTTTAAAAGTGCGCTCATGAAAGAGTCGTGAATGTAAAGAGGTCCGTAATGGAATACGCCTGCGAAGTCCGACTATTTTATTTACGCGTGGATAAACGCATTTTCGACGAAACGACGATCGTTGACGGTTTCTTTTTCTTTTTCGATCGATTTACATTTCCCCGATAACGTAAAGGGAAAAGGAAGGAATTACCTCGCATTTCATTTCCGGCTACGTCGCTGCATGAAAGATGACGTGCCGTAAACTTCGGTCACGTGACGCAGCAATATGGCGCGCATGTCGCAGCGGCCGCGTAAACATAACCGAATTCGCGGGCTATGGCAGTTCTCGTTGCTTTGCGGACGCGCTTAACCGGTACCCGAATACGCGACCTTAAGCATAATGCATCAAGCCGAGAGCCGACTATAAGGCGACGAACAATGAATCTTCGTGCACGCGAAGGATCTCTCACCCGGTTAAAATACGACTCGCCCAGAGTCGGGACTTGCACGTGGAAATTCCGCAGCCTTCCAGTCGATAAGAAGATTTGAATTTCATCGAACATTTCGCGTGCTTCGCAGGCAACGTTGCTCGACGTTGAACTCCTGACCGTCAGTCGTCAGAATTGTAGGTTATGTTGTCTACGACTTAATCACTTTATTATTTTTGCAATGTTAGGTTATGCTGCGTTTAGTCGAATCTTGCCGAAGAACGTTATAGTATCTTTCTGTCTCTCTCTCTCTCTTTCTCTCTCTGGACGTCGTAGACTTATATATCTCTATCTCTTTATAGATTCGTAAATAGGTATCTCTGTCTCTGTCCGAACTTTATAAACCCGTATCTCTCTCTCTCGTTCACTCTAACGTGACATTCTCGAAATCGGTTTTTTCCAAGCGATGCAAGACCGTATCAAATAAATCGGAGAAACTCGTGAACAATGACCTTGGCGAAATTCCGTCTCGAGAAACCAGTACATCAATTCTAATAAAGCGGAGCATGAGGAATGTTGTTTCTCTCGAACTCCGGGGCGCGAAAAGATTCGGAACGCGATACGTGTGGCGAGCTTATTTCCCGGGTAAGAAGATTCCAGGCAAAATCCGCGATATTGGAATCTCTACAATTGCTCGCGCGTGCGAAAGTCGGTCGGTGCAAAAAGAACAGGGAGAATGGGAAGATGGAGTGGGGAGGAATGGGGGAGGTTGGCGCGCGGAAAGAACCATACTCGTTCGCGGTGAAAAAAGAAAGCGGTGAGTTAACCCGAAGAAGGATACTACACGACGAGATAAATCCAATAACCGTATTGTCTACGGGGCCGGGTGTAACGCGAAATCCCGACGAGATCGATCGTTCTGACTCGTGGTGGGGTGTGCGATAGTCGAGGGGTGGGGAGGAGCGGGAAGTAGGCGAAGGAAGAAAACTGGATTCCGGGCGTTATTGGTGAGCTAGGAACATAGGCGAAGGTCGTCAAATAAATCGAGTAGTCCGCGTTTCCACCTGAAAAACTGTTTCGCTTCGCCGAATAAACGAATTTCACTTTTGACCTTTCCGAATGCCTGGACTACCGCGGGATCCTCTCGACGTTATTGAATCACTATCCAACTTCCCAAATCCCCCAGAATTGAATTCCATTTTTACAACTGATTTTCGCTCTCCGATAATACTATTCTGGTAAACATTTTAAAGAGCTTTTTCGAAGTGCTCGCGCTTCCCCGATAACGCCTCCCTCGGATAACGCCGGATTTTACGTCCGCTTCTTTTCACTCGCTTTGTTTCAGACGGGGTTAAGCGAAGGTCACATTTGCGTGTTTCTCTCGCCACACGGGAGAGAAATGCAGATGAGCTATTCGGGCCATGGTCAAGTGCAAGGTCGGAGGAAGGTCACGTCGGATATTTGGCAAACGTCGTTGCTGCGTTGACCCAAGGTCATTTGTGGATGAACTGCGCATGAATTTCAACCCGGGCTTGCGGAGTTCCGTCGCAAGCTTTATCGCACTGCTTTGCTGGCACATATTTTATCAGGAGCCGAATAACGCGTTGGCGAACACCGTTGTTCGATAAAACTACAGATTTTACTAAACTGCGTGTACCAGTCGAATAAACTCAGCTGAAATTCTTCCAAGGGCAAGATTTTTCTCAGAACGGCGGATAACACGAGCCGGCTGTTGCCGGAAAAATGAAAGGCAATTTTTTCCCTGACGGGAAGTGGAGTAATGAAAGGGGAGGGGCGAGGTGGGACGGGGTTGGTGCCCTTTTTATTTGCAGTTGCTCGAATCGAGTCTCTTAATTGCATTATCCCGTGCAGACGCATCCTTGGCGTTATCGTGCAACTGGCAGCAGGCCAGATGTCTTCGGCAAACCGTCACTAACAAAATCGTAGGTCGGGGTGGATAGACATATGAAGCGGGTGGGAACTACAGCGCGCGCCGTAAGTTAGATACGGCGTCGTGGCATGAGAATTTTAATTAAATCGACCGACCAACGGGGTTGCTTACACTTGCCAACTTCCCGCCGTGGAAAGGTGCAATGCGGATTACGAGAGACGTAACGCGTATGTGTCGAAGTACGCGTTATCTCCGCGAAAACATTTTCCACTGCATTTTCCACGGAAATGACACGAAGCGCGAGTAAAACACCGAAGGTAAGAAAAACAGTGGAAAGTATATTTCAAAATGCGATTCGGAGAACCGACGTATCGGGTAAAGTGCGATGTAATTTTCTTCCTTGCGATGGTACATGCACTACGTCACATATTTGAAGTGTATTAATATTCAAGCCGAAAAATCGAGGTTTCATGAATACTGATGAAAAGTGTGAAAAACGTGTGCAGGGATATTTCGTCACTAAAATTGAAAATTGAGGCTTCCGCTACGTTGTCGCAGCAACCGTGTGATTTTACGTGTGACATTCCACCCCTCCCCCTCCCTTAAAATGGAACACTCCACGAATGCAAAAATTTGTGAATCGGACGACACGAGATACAAAATATTGTCTTACAATTCGGAAGCAAAGATTTTTAAAAAATCGATATCTTCCCGAAAAATTCTTTAACTATCAGAATCAAATTTTTTGAGTAGAGCAACCCTCAAAAATGAACAAGAATGTTGCGATATCGATCTTTCAATGTAGAGCGGTTAAAACGGACGGATGTAATATAAAAGGCAGTGGAGTAGCGGAAGGGGGGAGGGTAACATTTTGAACTATTTGAAAGTCACATTTCTTCGAATTTCACATACAATTCGTTGCTCGTGCAATCGCCGATATAAAATGATACGCGTTAATTCTGGACGACTCATGCGATTAATCAACCGAAAAAACACACCGCACTTCTTCGTGACGGTCGAAATGATTGATTTCGAGTATGTTTTTTCACGCGAGAGCAGTATTATTTAAATCAGTTACACCTTCGTCGTAGAAACACGAAAGTGTATACTTCTGCGTGAAACAAGGGTTATTTAGGGTTACATTATCGCGAATACATGAATACATTTTCTTATCAGGACGTTCCGCGGAGGTGCTTTACGGCGGGAGTTTTCATCCGGGGCGGCCTACCGGACAATGCGCCGGCTATTATCGGCCGTAAGCAACGCTCTGACGCGCGGAAAACGAAGGAAGGCGCAGAAATATCGGACCAATGCCCGATGTTCCACCTGTCCACTTTTCTAAATCAACATTCGCAGAGCCCACTACCACAAATACCGTTATCTCTTGTGAACCGCTTACGCTAATCAAGCAAAACACCTGTGATTGTCACGAGCGATCAATTTTCCTGCAAAATACCCGGACACCGTGAAATAAGCGTAAAATCGATTCTCGGACTTTCGACGCCCGATTACGAATATGTGGCATCTCGAACGGTCGTTACATGTCAATAACCAATCACAAGATGCTCGATAACGGCCAGGCGGATGGAAAAGCCAGCGACCCAGTTTCGCCCTGAGCGGGGAAACGAGGTTAGAATTTTTGCCCCTTGCCGCGACTTCGTCGTGCTATTACGAGTGGGGTGAGATGACGTAACGAGGCGTGGACTGTCAAAATCCGGGTAGAGACGTTACAATAAAACCGCAAAGGATGGCTGCTCGCGATCATCTTGTTAGAGTCAAACTGCGAATGGGAATTTCACGCATCGTGGAACTTTCCTCAATCCGGGCGTCTCCCACGCCTTCGTTTCATTCGTCTCGAGCGGGGCACTGTAATTCGGATCGCGAGTCAAGTTTCGCGTCTATCTCGAGGTCTCGAGAGAGGGAGTTTGGGCTAAGGGAGGGTGGCGTGAGGGGGTGGGTGACGCGAGGGGGTTAGTTCTGCCCAAGTTTCCAGGGGCGTCCAGACCACTTGAGGAACATCGAAAGTGTCTAGACGTATTTTGCCGAGAAAATACTCTCTTCGTTTCGTGAATAAAGAGGGGGTGGCGGGGGAGCGAGGTAGGGGGAGAGAGGCAAGCGCATATTGTGGCGATGCCAACGGACTCGGGCAATTAGCCGGGCTCCGCTTTATGGATGATTGTTTGCGCGGCAAAGTTTCACGGGGACCGGTGCACGTGAAAGAGATGAGAAATAAAAGGGAGGATTTACAAACCGTCCCTACCAACGGCAGCGAAGTGCATTTCGCAACTTTCTAACGTCCGCAAAACCAATGCACTTGTGATCCGTGATTGAGCTTTCGACACTTCTGGACTTTGTCTCTTGAATGAGGAGTCGTGCAAATCTACTCCCAAACGGGAAAAGGGACGTGACTTTTGGCACATTTCTTTCTAAAAATCGAGGTCGCGTTAAGAACACGATTCTCTATTCCTGACTTATGCACGTAAAGAAATGTCTCGTGTATTATTCTTTTCCGTATTATTTATCTATATTAAGGGTTGTGTTTCTTTTGTGGATTGCTTATTTGACTGTTTGTATTATTTTTTAAAGGCAATAATTAGGAGATTGCTAATTAAAAATCTGAACGAATTAACGACGGCGTTTAGTAACCGAATGAGGTTTAAATTCTTGTTATTCGAGAACCATTAAGCATCAAGTACAACATTTTGAATAAGATGATTGGATAATGACAGAACAAATATTTGTATTTTCGACTTTTAAATATTTCCTTTTTCGTAGTCATTGACTGGTTTTGAA
>JABFPT010000388.1:23694-41014 GCA_022817245.1 Nixonia krombeini | reverse complement strand
GCTTGACTTTAAATTGTGTCGACTGTTTGATAAAATTGCTTCAACTAGTATGAATTACATTTTACGTTCATGGAATTGCTTATTGAAATGGCAAAAAAAAGTGTTTGTCACTTAGTACATATAATTCGAACAAAGTAGTATATGTATGACTTTTAATAAAGAAAGAAAAGTTGCTTTTTGTGAACCAGAATCAAGTTAATAAGCTAATGTTTTACAAAAATTTTGATTTACTTATATAATAAATTATTTTTGACATGCTCTGTTATCAAAGTTGACATTTACTAATCAAATTTATTATGGTCCATTAATTAACTAGCTAGTGATAGTAAACAATTTAATTAGTAATTTTATAATTTTACGTCTTTTTATTACGTTCAAATGAAGTGAAAAAAGAAGGAGTAACGTTGGAATAAAAATGGTAAGAAAGTGAAACAAAACGTAATTAATAAATGATTTTATACAAAATAATATGTATAATTACAATAATAATATAATCACAATTCCAAAGGTGATTTACATTCAAAGTAAGTTTCCATTGTTTAATCGTATTGCACTTTTGTACACATTGTTAGTCATAGTCTTCTTATTTTCACGTGTAAACAAGAAACTGCAATTCTAAATACACTGTCGATATTGAAATGAAATGTAAATCAAAAGGGAAAAAAACATATAAATGCAGCGATAATGTTCTTACATAGAAGATTCATATTATCTTTACATAAATTTGGAGAACTAATTTTTGTGTGTATAACTTCTCAATGAACTCATAAATAAGTGTTTTCGAAAAGTGTACTTCAAAGTACATTCCCTGAATGTTACAAAGAACAACAATAGGCAATAGGTACGTGGATTAACAAATTTCAATTTTGTTTTTCTGCAGATTCGATGAAGAGGGCATCAGAATGCATCCCCATCAGGACATTCAGATGCAAATGCATCATCAACAGCAGCTGCAGCAGCACCACCAACAGCAACGTGGGCCGCATTCGGTGAACTCTATGATCAGTTGGCACCAAGCGCAACCGCACGAATATCACCAGGGCCTAGCAGGCATGGGAGGACCGCTGGACGGTGTGCCGCCACTGCAAGACCAAAGCCAATTCATGCGCGGACAGCACATGCAAGTAGATTCGTCGCGGCATCCGGGTTCGCCCATAATCAGCAGTACACAGCCGATGCCGGGGCATCAAATGTCAGCCGGACTGCTACAGCAGAATCCGAAGCCTCCGCCTATTGCGAACCAATCGTGGAAAAGTAATGAGGCCCGTAGGCCGAAAACGTACAATTGCTCGGCGTGCAACAAGTGGTTCACCAGCTCTGGTCACCTGAAGAGGCACTACAACACGACGCTGCACAAGAACGCTGTGAAGCAGAGTAATCAGCCGGATCCGGCGAATATGCCGATCAGCGCGCACCATCACCCTGGACGGGACGCGAATCAGTCGAGCAGGGGAAACGGACCCACGAGGTCTCCGGATCTAACATCTTCGGGAAGTCCCCCAAACTTGATGGCAGGTCCCTCGGGCGAGGCAACGAGGGGCCTGCTGCATACGCCCACCACCACCAGCACCACCACCAGCCTGTACAACAGCAACAGCAACCACAACAGCAGTATCAGCAGCAACAGCAGCACCAGCAGCAGCAGCAACGGGGACTGTACGGCTCCCCAGGGAACCTTAGTCCAGCAGGCTTCGGGGGTTCTCATGCCATCCACCATGGTGCCCATTCATACCCCTCCGGCGAGGTCGCCAATGGGGTCCCTCCACCAGCCGCCCCCGCCCCAGCAGCAAATGGGTTCTCCGTCGCCCCAGTTGGCCCAGCACCACCACATGTCAATGGGTTCGCCGTCCCAGCTTGCGGTCCAGCATCCCATGACTTCGCCCATGTCGCCACATCTGAATTCCCCTTCGCCAATGGGGCCAGCGTCGGCCCATCATCACATGACTTCCCCATCGCCCATAATGGTGGGGGCGCCGTCGATGGCTTCGCCACCACCGCCCCAGTCGATGGGGGGTACTACGATGCCTCAACAGCCGTACCCAAACGCCTTGCCCCCCCACGTTACAACTACTACCAGCCTCCCGGGCCTGCTGGAATGTATCAACCAGCTAACTACTACTGGTAATAACGAGATGCCCAGCCAGCATCAACAGGCCCAGGACGCGATGCTGCCCGGCTTCGGAACCTTCGGTAACCATCACAGGCCGTTACCCAGTTTCACGCAGTTCAACTGCATCACTGGGTTCCTAGTCGGACATAACCAGCCGCAGAGCGTTAACGTGGGGGGGCTAAGTCCCGAGGAGAATTTCGCTCCTCAAGACAGAAACTTCGACTCGCAAATATCCAGCTTCGTCGCGCCGCCCAGGTACGAATCATTGGCGAATATGGTGGTCATCCAAAACGGCACAACGGACGCTAAGAGGTACGAGGTACAGCAACCGGTGCAGTTCCAACAACAACAACAACAGCAGCAACAGCAACAGGAACAGCAGCAACAACTGCAGCAGGAACAACAACAACAACAACAGTTGCAGCAGCAGCAACAACAACCGCAACAGTGGGAAAAAAACGTGCTGGAACACGAAGCAAACAACAATCTGCCGCAGCCTCAGGCTAAGGAAGAGTTGAATCCGAACATCGTGAAACGGGAGAAGGGCAAGAAGTTAAAGAACGGCTCGACGAAGGAGCACCAGGTGAGCAGCACGAATAGCACTGCCCAGAACATCTCTCCGGACGGCAGGCACAAGTGCATCGAATGCGACAAGTTCTTCAACAAGGCTTGCTACCTCACGCAGCACAACAAGAGCTTCCACTCGGGCGACAAGCCGTTCAAATGCAACCAGTGCGGCAAGCGGTTCCCCCTGGAGTACCTGCACGCCGAGCACCTGCAGAAGCACGCCGGCGAGAAGCCGTACAAGTGCGAGTCTTGTCCGAAACAGTTCAACCACAAAACCGACCTCAGGCGGCACATGTGCCTCCACACTGGCGAAAAGCCGTACTCCTGTGATAATTGTGGCAAGGGCTTCATCCGCAAGGATCATATGATGAAGCACCTAGAGACGCACAAAAAGAAGTCCAACTACAACAACGTTCACCTTAGGGCGTAACGTGGCAAGCGCCGTGCGCGGGTCTTGTTGTTTCGCTCGAAAATGTGGTTAGCTCAATGGCCAGGTTTTGCCTCTGGATACCGTTCCGTCGGGACACACGGAAGTATCGGTCCTGAGAAGTTTCGAGGGTGAAACGTGACTGTCTGGCAATCCAAGTATCCACGAACAAGCGAAAGTGCGTACGTTTCGGTTCCGTCTAGGCGTTAGTACGGGATATGCGACGGACATGATTGTCGTGGACGATGCCAAATTGCAAGTATGTTATATGTTTCCCATGTTTTGGGTTCGGTTGAATTGAAGTTGTTGAAAATTGTTTTCGATGCATGAACCTACCGACCGCATTGTTTCGCCTATTCATGGAAATATTTTTTTTATTAGACTTTGTATAATATATTTTATATGTTTATACGTTAGAATTGTACATACCTTGAGATCTGTTTTCCCTTTCTTATTTTGTAATTAATTTATACCACCAACGCCTCACCATCCACATTTTTGAGGAAAGACCTGCGTGTGAGAGTGTTAGGCGGCATGTACTACGGTACTCCAACGAGACAACTTAATCAATTAGTGTAAAGTTGCATTGTAATTGCAAGTGCCGCGTTTTTCGGAGGAAACGCAGCATCGTCAGACGATGCGTCCGCCGTGCTCCTGCTTGTCTCCGAGGAACGCGCCTCGGCTCACGTGAATTGTTTGTAAATCTCTGACCTCGCCGTGACGAAATGGTGATTGTTTCTGTTGATCGTTGAATTTAAATTATGATTCGGGTTTGATTAATTTTACTCATTATAGTGGGACTGTTACTACGCATCTCGTTGTTGTTTGACAAGCGTCGTTGTTCACTAGTGAAGCACCTTCGCGAATAATTTCGACAGCATTCCGTTGGAACAAGTTTGCGTTTAATGTGTAACTGATAGTTCACTGGGACGAGGTCTGCCGAAATGTTGTATATACGCGGTTCAATCGCGATTCTTCTTTGCGATGTTTAATTTAGTTTGTACCATATTGTAACGAGTGTAGAACAGTTTATAGCTTCTTGCCATTTACTACGTAAAATCCCAGAACAGACTACCTCAAGAGTTCAGGAATTATCGAAGATTGAAAGAGACGAAAGAAAGAAAGAAAGAAAGAAAGAAAGAAAGATGAATAGAACACGAGAGAATAAAAAGCCAATGCAATAATAATATAATGATGATGATAATAAGAAGTACTGTAAAGTAACTAGCCTTTCGAGCGGGACAGTCTTCCTACCCTGAATCCAGCCCAACTCTTAACACAGTCTTTAATCCAGTCTAATCAAACCTACTCTTCCACCCTTCCATTTCTACAAATCGCCAAGTACCGTTTCACTCGCCTCGGTCGCGCGAAGCGACGGGCGCGTTCCCGACTCTGAGTTCCTTTCAAGCCCGCTTGGAATCGTGTATGTATTATATGTGTGTAAATACATGTGCACGACACGTATGCGCATGTACGAAGAAAAAAAGGTAAGAAGGATAAAAATAGAATCATGCGTACGTTAGAGACATATCAAACAGTATTACTGTATACTCGATTTATATAAATGTAACGGATGTAAGGGAGAGACGAAGGGACGGCGGCGAGAAGGCGACCGACGTCCACATGCATATTTCTACTTCATATCACGATTAAGGCTTGGAAAGAAGCGTTTTTCTACCGATGATGATCATTTGGGCATTCGACGCTCCGCGAGCGATAGGTCATTGCGGAGGCGGAAAGATGAAAGAATTATATTATATATATATATATTATATTATATTAAAAATGATGATAAAGAAGTGATGATGAAAAATGTAATACGTTGAACACACGGGCATTCGTTCGAAAGACTACTGTTTTGTATGAAAACACTATATATTATCATTCCTTGCGCGCGGTATCATTAATGTTATATATATAAATATATATTATAGAGGAAACTGAGTACCGAAAAACTGAGAATATTCGGCGGACAAAGCGCGCTGTCTGCCCCGACCGCCCAACGTTCCTGTTAAAAGAGACACCCTGACGTTTTATCCAAATTTCTCAGCCGCTTCGGAGTTTGGGTAAAAAGGCGGCTCAACAGTTGTGTACAAAGTTTGATGAATCTCGTTTAAGAGGAATGTTGCGCCGGCCGTACTTCGGTCCATCGGACGCTCGTCGAGTATTTTCCAGTTTGCTGGCGAAATGTGTCTGTGTTACTTGGAAAGTAGCGTGTAATCTCTTTTGTAAATTAATTTAAACATTGTCCCACGCACGCGCAGAGTTGAGCGCGCGCGCGCGCGCGATCCTCGATCGAGAACACGAAGCGTCGTTGGACTTTTCACCGGACTCTGGACTCGATTGTTATCGGCTCGTATATGAAAAGTGGTGTATGAGCGTAATTATGGATAATCTCTTGTGCCATAGCGACGTAAAACGCGAACTAAGCATCACGACGATGCCGAGCGAATCTCAACATACCTGCGATCAAATGATTATTTATCGATTATTAACGTGGTTTCTGTTCCTGTGTAACGGCCGTTACGAAGGGTTTCGAGAGAAGACAAGAAATTACTATGGAAAAAAGAAGTATAATATTACGAAACTGTATTATTTTATATGCGTTTCATTTTGTTTTTATAAATATATTTTATTTCCCAAACCTTAAACCGCCTACGTTCTTCTCATTCGTTCCTTTTTCTTCTTTCGTTTGGTTCAACGATCGCCTGGAATTAGAAGAATTTAGACAAAAACCGGTTCCACGAATTTCGGTCTTTCGCATTTGGTTTTTATTATTTCACGTGATCACCTTCTTCTTCTTCTTCTCCGTCTTTTTTTTTGTTCTTAAATAAATTATCGTGATATGTAAAAGTAATTATTAAGGCATATAAAACGCGTTCCTGACAAACAATTTAATCCGCGATAAAGACGAAGCTGATTTTAGGGTTCGGGTCTGAAATTGGCGGACGAGATTGTGGGTATGTCCGATCGAGGCGATCGTCCCGCTATGTGTATTCTTGGGCATTGCGCAATTTAGCAAATTCCGTCACGAATCAACGGAAATCGTTACTTCGTGATCCGTGGATCCATACGAAATTATACGTAGACGAACAAAGGACGACTCACGAATAGGAAGATATCGCGTCAATAAATTTTTTATTTAGTTTACAAAGGTCGAATATTAGATGTTAAAATATATGAAACGTTGTTATATAGTAACGTAGCATAATGTTCAGCAATTTTTCATACATTTCGTCTCGAACGTTGCTTCACAACAGTTTTTTTACGAAGAACAATGTTGATGCAGGGATGACAAGTTTTTCTTGTTAAAATACCTACTATTTTCATTCCAACGATATTACTTTATTAATTACCGTAATTACTGTTCAAATCGGAACCACAATTGTTGTTGAAGCAACTACGCCATCGGTATTAAAATAATTTTTGGTCGTACAACATTATTACTCCTGTAAAGAGAACAATAGCATTTCTACGTTTACGTTGTAATTTGCGTTTCGAGAAATTGTAACTGCTCTAACAGTTAACGGCATCATCGTCAACTCAAATGTAACATTTAGTAATTTTGTGGCTGCAATGGCAAATATTGTTGTCTCTACAACAGAACGTACGTGTTGAAAGAGCAAATTCTCCACTTCCACATGTTTCGAACGTTACTGGTAAATTAATTAAATTCTCCATTCCAAGAAATTCGCAGTTCATTAAAATGCCATTTTTGTATAGTTCAGTGAAGCCACAAAGTATTTTATATAACATGCTCATCTTACGTGCGGATTAGTATAAGGTGAAGAATATCTACCTGATGAACAAAGCAATATCGAGCGATCTATTTATGTTTGTAAAAGTATAAATGAATTTGTAATGCGAATATGATATTAGGCACGGCGTTAAATGTAACAACGCCGTGCGTCTTGGACGGTTTTCTTTGTTCCCACGAATCACTTTTCCGGCGCATCGAGCGCGTTTACACTTTTCGTGTGGATTAAATATAACGCCCGGCTGTAGCGGGAAATTCATTTTCCCACCTTTTGATAAGAAACGACTGATTCGTGAAAATGATGTAGTTGCGCCGATCTCACCGTAATCGCTGTTTTTACGTTTTTACAAGGAAAGTAAGTGGTCGAGCAGAAACGAAAATACGTAAGTGTCGGACTCAAAAAGCCGTATCTTGTTTATGGGTAACAGAAAAAGCGAAAGAAGCGTCGCGGTCACGAATATTTTCTGAAAATACGATATTTGTAACGGAACACCACTGCCACCAAAGCGAAAGATGCAGACACGATAGTCACTATTTTAAATCGAATCAACCAACTTGTCAAGATGTATGTTATAGATAATATATTTGAAAATCGCCATACACAAGTACCTCAAGATACAAAACACATGTACAAATGTTCATACGTTTCCAGAATATTAGCTAATAAATAAACGATAAACATCTCACGAGAGTCATGTCCTGCGAAATCTGTTGTATCTTCGTCCCGCACTTCCACCGAATAAAACGTCATTTTTTATCAATAGTCCTTATTGTTGTTTCATTAAGGATTGTGTTAGTGAATTTCGTTTTGTGGTACGCCGTATCGGAGGGGAGGAGAGAGCAATGGTGGAGCAAACGATGCACGATTTTACGAAGGTTACCACTTGTTCATTTACGACGCTCAGTTCACATCCTGTGATCGATAGCCAGATTATGAGTCTTCAGATTCGGTCCATAAACACTGGACCATATGTTCCCCGACAGTTGTGAGACTCGGGTAAGTATAAAATTTTAAATCGCTCCAACATTTTCACATAAATTCTCGCCTTTGGTATAATAAATTACATCCGATTTCTCGATCCGTTACTAAAAATTACCGACGCTTACATTGCCATTTACGATACGAATTCTGCGTCGGGAGTAAACAAACTGGTAAGTAAGCTGGCAAATGTGAATCGTTAAAGTCAATTGGAAAATAAATGAATTGGCGTAAGATACTTTTTCTCATGTCTCCTGCGTTTGGATAAAATTGGGAATCGTTTACTCCCGTGATTTCGCCGGCGCATCGACGCCGACACTTATTGAATGAAGATTTCTGCAGTCGGCGCATTACGTGTCCAGCATTTTCCCACAGCATAAATAGCCGTCGTAATGAATTGCAGTCTCACGTATCAACTAGATGCCTCGAGTTTTTCGTCGGCCCGTGACTACGTGACGGGGCAGGTTTCCTTATATCGTACATTGTCATCTTGCGTTAAAAGAAAGTGAAATTCGAGAAGCGAATATCGACGACGTAAAAGAGATGAATCACTTCGAGCTTGGTGTATCTTTCGTGTACATCTGAATTGTTGTTTCCGAGATAAACCGCGTCGAAAAACCGGCTCTTTGTTCCCCGTACCGCCGCTCGATTAACGCAATTTCGACAAAATATCATTTTGCCCGCGCCTTTAAAAGCGTTCGCCGCGCTTGCGGGCAAAGGTGAAACAAACGCGCCGCTAACGGTGAAAAAGAGGAGCGAAGAATTTCGCGAGACGTGAAAATGAAGATCGCTATGTCGGTATACGAATTTCTGCATTCTCGCCGCCCGAGTTTCGTGGATGTTTCCATGCATCGTGACTCATAACTCAAACATCATATTCGGATTTAAAGATTACACGCGCGCGTGACCGTTTGAGACAAAAACTCTCATTATTTCTACAATAGCGTTTCCTTTCCAGGTGACTCGGTATGAAAATAGCGAATCAAGCTGGATATGCAAAATTCGCGTGCAAATTTACCGCGACACAGAGAAATAACACGTGTTGCAACCTTCTGTTACGTAACACAATTGCGGAAAATCGTCCTATAACAAACGTAGCGAATATCAAATGGTGACAATTGGAAATAATCTATATAGAAATAATCCAGTGTGATTCGAAGATCGTTATACATTGATTGCTAACAAACAAACGTAGTCAAATTCGGATTACGAAAACAATGCAAAAGTCTTTTCTAATAATTCACGTCTGGTTTCGTCCATTATTGGTGATATTTTGTCTCTTCGTTATTTCTATTAGAATGTACATTTGAAACGGTGGCCGAATGACTTTGCGACAGTGGCGAATAGATTTGCAACGGGGAAAAGCCGTTAGCGGATTTGAAAATAAATCGCTGTCCCAACAATCGTTTGTCTGTCGCGGCAACATTCCGCATACGCACCGAAGCTTTTCCACCGCCGCACCGGCAAATTCAACCCGGCGACAAAAAGCGCGCGCGGACTGTTCGAGGGCGCGGTGTACGTGAGCGGCGTTCGCGGAGTGCGGCATTTTCCGGCTTATCACGACTGGGCGGCCGTGAGTGTCGCGCGGGATGCGTTGACGCCGCTGAAAATCATGCGAAGATAAATCTCCGGAGCGATGGACCGGGCACGGCGAGGATTCTATTGAGTCCCGTCTGGGCTATTCAAGTTCACGAAAGCATGTCCTGGAGGAAGGAGGAGCCAACTGCAACTGCTGCGCGACGTTCGCGGAGAAAAAGGGCGAGCTTGAAGAGTGCGCTGGAGATAGAGAGAGAAGGATGTACAACGAGTGAGAGAGAAAGGGAGGTGAGGATCGAGAGTGAGAGAGAGAGAGGGAGAGAGCGCCCAGGTGCATCTCCCGAGCCTGGGAAGCGCAAACTCTGCGCTCCTCTAGATTATGTGCTTCGTGGCAGATGCTCCTGCGCCTCTCCCCTCACCCCCCTTTACGCTTCTAACGCCGAGGATTCGTCGTTTGTTTGCCCGCGCGAGAGCGGCGGCGCCGTTTTCGTCAACGCGGATCCCCGCTTCACGGATAAACGAGCGCGCCTAATAGCACCGGCCTTGGATACGATCGACGAGCCACGCCGAGCGCGGCGCTACGGCCTGGTCCCGAAACAGCGTTATCCGATCCGCGCGCTTGTCCTTCATCGCGCCGCGAATATCGCACAGGCCGTCGGCGTTCGTTTAACGAGGAAGTTGCCGGAATAGCCGGTTCGGATAACGCCGCTTCCCGCCGCCGATTTCTCACCGACAGACTCATTAATGCCCGAAACCATAGAACGCAACAAGTTTGTCTATAAATTACAAACTTTCTCGAACCATTCGCCGTTCTACTTCGCGAAATTATATCAAAGTCAAAAAAGATCAGTTTCCTCAGGCGTTAAGTAGATACTTACGTGAAAACAAGAATAAATAATAGAAACGTGGAATTACCGAGTTCCGTTGTTCAGTTAATAGTATTGTAATATGTAATAATGGTGGCATTCGGTTTGTGAATAGAAAATCGTTAACATTCGAGATGTACCCGATGACACTGCACAGATATCCCTTCAACAGTCCGTCCCGCGTGAAAAGTGGATTATCTTTCAGAGGCTTGCGACTTTCATTAAAACGTGCTTTCCGGCCGCAGAATCGTCGAGTCATCTTTCGAGAGAGCGCGAGGCTTAACATTCCACTTTCTTCCGAACACCCTGAGAAGACGCTGCTCCACCCCTCCCCTCTCCCAGGACTTTTTTAACGCATCCTTTTTTGCAACGCCGATTCATTCAGTACATTTTCCGCTCGCACCGAACGTTACAAAATGTGGGCCAGGCCAACTCTACTCTGGCCGCAAATGTCTGCAAAACATATGTGAAGCATACGATCATATTCGTCCTCGTGTCCTTGAAACGCGTTCTTCCGAAACGTCCCTTAAACGTGACATAATCGAATCTACAAAAAAAGCTTACGCACTTTAATTAGTTACAAAAATAACGAAATCTTTTTAAAAGCCTTCAACGATGAACTTTTTCCGCGTTCAATAAAATGGTAATACGGTTTTACATATATCGCAATTAATATCGGGCGTATTAATTTAATTACAAATCACGCAGCAAGATAAATTGAAAAGTAATGTGCATAAATCACGAGGGCCGTTCCAGTCGAAGCTACCAAGACGGCGATTAAGCGGCTGATGAGTTCGAAGTTCCCATTTGCTTAGCGCCGAGTACGAGAAATCACCCCATCGCCGAGTTTGTTTAATATGACGACGAGTGGCCCAGGCAATAGTGCCGCTCACGGTATAAAAGTGGGATGCGACAACCTGTTGAGTCAGACAATATCGCGTTTTTACTAATGCTTCATCGTCCCGGGAGCGGCGCTTCCACGGCCGCTACAGCCATCGTCTATACGCTTAGCCGCAATGCTACAAAATCCCCAAAACCATTTACCGAACTGTGGCTCGCGAAATGCACGTCTCTACACTCTGATCGCTGCCTTTTCCTTCTTTCCTCTTACTCTGTTCATTTACGGTCCTGGACCGCACCTCTGCAACGTGCAGAAAATAATACATTTCACATTGCAACGCACATTTTCGGTACTTGATACATCTCGATTCGCAGTAACGTAATTATTGGTTTTTGTTTCTTTTTTCACAAAAAATATAAAGCGGTTTCAGAAGTTGACGGTAAAATGTTATTTCAGTACAGTACAAATGTAGCGAATGTTTTAATCTCGCTAACATTTTTATAAAAAATATTATTGTTTGGAAAATAAGCCGGCCAAGAAATGAACTGCAGGCCAGTCAATCGGCTTTACTGCTTTCCATGCCTTTTCACATCGGCCGACCGTCCACCGTCGTTATTTTCTTTGAATCCGTCGCTGTTACGAGGGCAGAAACGCGCCATGTGTAATCCGCGCGAACGAAAATCCCAATCAGCTGCTCGCCAGATCCTCGAGCAAACAAGGAATTCCTCCACAATGGCATTGAGTGTTTGGTACACGTGTGCATATGAGACGTTCTCCTTTCCGAAAATCTTTGCTACTCGAGTTTCGTATTTTTTTCCTTTTTTGCACAGTGCGCACAATTACCCCGTGCGGGGTATTCCCGCGCACGTCAAAGCTCGAGAGCATAACGTTGAGAAACAGAAACGAAGTGAAATCGTTCCGGTGACTGAAACGTGGATTAGTCTTTTTCCCTTTTTAATTGATTCTAAAATCAGTGAAAAGGGGAAAACCGAGTTAGGGGGTTGAGATGAAAATCGAAAGGGAATATCAATTTCCTCCATGAAAGCGTAACAACCGGCCCGGTGAAAGATTCGGCTCCCTTTTTTCGGGTGCAACTCTTGCCTACGACCCCTGGTTCTCACGAATCCTTTCCTTCTTTCACGAAACGGTATTCCGTATTTCACGAATTCGTCCGCATGTGCTCGCGCGCGATTGGGGCCGGGCATGCGCATTGTGCGATGAAAATAGACGAGAAATCTTGATGGACACGCGGTATCGTTGATCAAAAAGCCGGAAATGTCTTCGAATACGAGTCGAGCCGAAATCGATTCCAGGAAAAAAGTATATATGTGGCAATGAAGCTGTGTTATACACTGTTGCTGTACGTAGTAATGCTTACACGCGTGAACATTCGTTGAATGAAATTTTGATTTCAATATAAAGTAACTTTGTATACCGGTTAATCGACCAATAAACTTACATCCATATCGAATTCCAAAAGTTTGTTCGCGTTTGTTGCGAACTGGCTAACGGAAGAGAAAAGTGTGTCATTCCGCATCTGAAAATGCGGATTCTGTAAAAACGCTAATTATCGATCGGCGTTGGTCAGCGATAGTTGGCGAATAAAGTTCAATGAGTACTTAATGATAATCACCAAGCACAAAAGGACGCTTCGTGAAAGTGCAAAGCACATCCGTTCGCTCCAGTTTCCACCCCAGCCCTTCGTCGGAGGAAAGCAAAAGGGAGAGCTCGCGTTCGTAGCAGCGCTTAGTGACAGTTGCGGCATACGTTGCACGTTCCGCAGCCCCGAAATCATCGAACCGGAAGAGGGTGTCTCCAGGGGCGACGAATCGCAAGTGCATGAACCCGGGCAGGTCTTGGTTCTCATTCAAGAACACTTTGGCCTCACCTTTTTTCCATCCACGGGCAGGATATCCATCAATGCTCGAATCAAAGACCTACTTCCGCGCGATTCATGCATTCCCTCTGTTCACCGGCCACCGCTTATTTGATTTACATGCGCGCGTACTTTCTCCCCTGCTTCTTATCGCCGCTTTTCCTCCTCGCACTCGTCGGCAAACAATTCGTTATTGACAAAAATGTTCGTACAACTTCTTCTACAAATCAAACAACTCTCGTTTGAATGCATCCTTCGAGAAACTCGGTACGGCAAACAATGCGTTTTGAAAAACCATTGAGGAATACGCCCGATAATGATCGATGCTCGGTGATGACCGAATGAAGAGAGAATCTCGGCATTTTCCCTCCACCGGATACGTCCCAAGTTCATTCATGGATGGGAGAAGTCCGGCTTATCTAGATCCCAAGATTGCCCTTTAGCCGAGCGCTAGTAGGGGATCGCGGAGCGCGGCGGCTCCTCCTGGACGCAGCGCCTAAGGGGTCCGAGTTTATTTTAAGGAGGTTATAACACGTCCACACCGCGTACGTGTGTGGATGCGTGTGACGGGGCGACCTTTTTGTCACTGTGCTGCGTGCTGCGGTGGTCGCGTGCCGGACTGGATTTTTTTGTTGCCTGCATCAGGTTGGTCCAACCTGCAGGGTCAATCGGGGGACGACCTGCTTTTCACCCCCGGAAACGATCGTTCCTTCCGGATACACAACCCTTTCCATCCAACCTTCTGGTCGACTTTTTAATTTTAATTTTAATCCCTCGATGGTTACTTTGATTAATATTTTTAAAAAAACATATTCACCTGTGTGAGCAATGGACCACGATTTTCGATACTGGGCCAAAGTCGCGGTTACGCGACGAGATTTACACAGACCCTATTTACCGCTTCGATCTTCGAAATAGACGAACCCCTGTACAGGTGCAAAACCAGGTAGGGCAGTAAACGACGTACAGAGGTACATCACTTCTCGACGAGTCTTATTCGGTCGTGTCAAAAGCTCGCGAACCGTGAGTAGAACAATAAAACTGACAGAATGTTATCGTTGTAAAACGCTTTTATTACTGTCCTTTGGCTGCCGAACGTCTTCCGGGAAATACAAGGCCGTAAAACGATTTAAATTTTCATCCGACTTTCCTGCGCCTGCCGTGTACCAACCGGGCAATTCCGTGCAGCTAAGGAAAAATCAAATGCAGTTTCACGTTGGACGGCTTCAAATAGTAAATTTCTATGAAAATAGATATTTATTTAGCAGTAACTTTTTTGTTTGACTATGTTTTGTGAACTTTCGGCGAAATCGTAAATAATCACGCAAATCGAATTGTGGAAAATAAACAAAACTCATTTATCGATACGAGAAATGCAAGTTTGTCCACCGCAGTTCTCACTCCATTGCAGTCAACAATGTATTTGTTGTCTTGTTGTATTTGTAGTTGTATTTGCTTTTCGTATTTGTTACAGTTGTTGAAAAATGCAATTAAACTGAAGTGGGTTTAACGTTTAGGAATGTGACGATTGATATAAATAATTAGGCAGAGATTATTATTTATCACGTAACGTTTTCTGTCATGAATTTTTATAGGGTCGAAAATCGGGAATTCATTGGTTCGCTGGCCAAGACCCATATCAGGAACGTGCTCGTAAAGTTATTCAGGAGTTGTTGGAGAAGATGCCATGTGCGTTTTGTCTAATGGTGAATTTCTGCTACGGATTATGAGCTACTACAGGGGCGTGCGTGGCTCGGGAAGAGTATCGGCATGATGCTGCTCCATCCTCTTGGCCGTCTTTCTCAGGACCGTCGGTTATAAGAACATTGTGTCACGCATCGGATTATCCCTTTCCCCGGTGGAACGGGGTTAAGCGACTTCGCACTGTACATCACACACCGATACATTATCGTTGGTCCGTTTCGTATAATATTACAATATTTCATACGTATATCTTTTGTACATATAATTTTTATACAATTTTTACATTTAAACAAGTTATACATTTTTATATGCAAACAGTTATAACGTACACAGAATACTTACATAATTTGTCTTATAAATGAACATTACAAACATTGGCGTTTAATACCTTTCAGTTATGCAAGTTAAGCAATTTTATGGCAAAATCTTTAACAAATAAACACCGCTTAAATTTATCTGTGTTTTATCCCAATGTTGTCGAAGCAGGTTTTCACATTAACGAATCTCGTACTTGTGTACTTTACTATGTGTAATTCGCATTAGTACAGATTATCTCTACCCATGTTGAAGATGCATACAGATATTTCTTTCTCGGACAATATTATTCCAACATCCATGAGTAATCCTGTGCCAGCACTATACCCATGATAAGAAAAATTAAGCAGCGCTGCGGGTTTAAGGAACTCGGCGGCCTGTAGATTAGGATACAGCCCGCTCACGTTGTTTACTAAGGAGCGATATTCTATTAGCAGTGGATAATTCACGAGCGAACGCAAATAAAATTCGACACGGGATAATTGGGCTTTCCCGGCAATTTAATACAGAAAACCCAATTAAATAAAAAGAGCCCATATTCCCCAAGCCATAGCATTTCGAGCAAAAATCCAGCGAGTCCGAAATGTTTATCAGAAGACGCGGATGATAGGACACAAAAGATGCACGTTGAAGACTGACAGTCGCCGAAGATTAGTCGTCACGGAGCTAATAAACCGAAGGGAAAAATTAATCTCAGCAGTGCAACTGTCACTTTCACTCGATGCATCAAAAATTCTTTTGACATCTTCTTACCGCGTAAAGTGTATTCATGTATTTCCGAGGGTCATAAGTCATTAAGGAAGGGCCTACCCGCTGTTTGAAGAACAATGGCTGGACAGCTAGCTGAGGAATTTACGACCTCGGGAGGTTTTGCTTCAAAGGTAGCTTGCAGCTCGCCGCAAGATTATCAGAGTAGCTTAAGTCCCGTCGCTTGCTCTCGTATCGGCAAGAAAACACTTTGCGCATGAGCGCAAAGTTGTTTATGAAGCTGCTGCCTTAATGAATCTGTTCCATTTGAAATTCCGTCGTGAAAAGCAGGCACGTTCATTGACATGTTACTTACCTACAACTTACCGCATTTTCTCATATTTCATCGTCACTTTAATCGGATATTCATGGCGACACGCAACCGATTTTGACTAAGGATATTCGTATCGCAGTATCGGGAGTTTTGGCAGACACGGTTGTTGAGCATTGCGAGGGAAAGGTACGACTGTACACGGGAAATAAAATGATTCGGTGTCGGATGTACCGGCAACCCATACTTGTCTCTGTTATTTACTAAATGATTTTGTAAAGGCTCAGCCCGCGTCTCTCGTTCACCCCTGGCCCGCAACTCCATCAGAAGATTACTGCCTTTTGGCTGTAATTACCAAAATGAAGCAAGAAAACAGAAAAGCCATCAGCCCTTTGAAATTTTTGTAATTTTGCCGGGTGTATTGGCGCGTAAGATGAGATTCGCGTTTGCTGTACTTTTTCCATTCGCTGCAATTTCGATACTCGATCCTTTTATTCCAATTGCCATCGTTTTTCCATACATTTGTTTTTTAACAATTGCATCCACGACAAAACTAGTTCTGACCAGCCCAAAATATCATTACCAATAACAAAATTTTGTTAATTGTTATTTCTTGAAGGAACTTCAGTCTGGAGCTTATTTATGAATCTTGATAAAATCGTTTAGAAGATTTGGACGTTTCCTAAGCTACAAAGCCAGCGGAATCTCTGGTATATAATACAATGGTCCGTATCAACGCGGCGCAAGGAACAATACGGTTTCGTTGTCTCTAGACGAGTTTTCAAGGTGACAGTTTTAACGACGGTGAAAACGGGCTCAATTTTCTTCAGAATCCACACACTTTACGAAACTCATTAAGATTCCCAAGAATCGCGAAAAAATGCACGGTGCACGCTTTTACGGTTTACGTCGACAATTTTGCAGCTGAAATATCGCTAATAATATATTATTCTTCGGCAGTCATCCTTGAGGCAGAACGACAGCCATGACGAAATTGAACGTTCGAGGTCAAATTGATTCCCATTGTCTAGATTCGTTGTCACTGTAACCCTTGAACATCCCATGGGGACAAATGTAGAAAGTTGACGATTTTTTTCTTTTCGGAAAATAACTTTTCAACATTCTATTTTTTTATTTCAGGTAAAAATAGTAAATCGAAAACTGTCAAAATTATGAATTTGTACTACACTTTCAAATAAATTTTACTGTAGTCTTCCTATTGCGAATGTAGTTTTAAAGTTATTTATATATTACTTATATATTATATACGTTACGATCGTCCGTTTGTTAGAACTATTCTTATAACTAAGAATAAATTTACGAT
>JABFPT010000388.1:0-12056 GCA_022817245.1 Nixonia krombeini | reverse complement strand
TGGCGTTTTCGAGTTTCTGTATCTAAATTTTATAACGCGTTATATTTGTTCATTCTGAAATGCAAAATTTTGTGTAGACATTCGTCTTGTCGGTACAAAAACACGGTACACCATACAAATTACACCTTATTTCAATTTGCTGTGTCGCCGTATTGCCTAATTCTGTTTATGAAAACGAATGGCCGAAAGATTTTACGATAATTTCGTGCAGCACGACTCAAGTACTTAACAGTTCGCAAACAACGCGAAGATCGAAAGAGCGATAAGAGAAAAATAAAATTGAAGTTACATTGGACGAGGATGACAGTGTTCGTGAAACAAAGGGTGAAGTGAAGTAATTATGCGCCTGCTTATTTTCCATCTTAATGCTTCTTTCTTCCTACCCGTTCGTAGTTTTAATTAACTGTGACATTATTTACGTTCATAATCAGTTGTAAAATACATCTACTCTTCACGTGACTTCCAACGCGGCACACGAGAATTTCACCTGAAACCCGATTTGAATAATGCTCGAGAAAAAGCGATGCAGAAAATACTTGTACACGAAATCTCTGCAAAAACACGCCTCACGAAATGCTTACACACGAAACTGGCTGAAACGCGATATAGAAAATATTCTGGCACGAAACTCTCGCGAAAACACGGACATAAAAAGCGTTGTTTTCATCCGGCACGGCCATCTTGCTTAACTGGAAAATCATGAATTTAGCGATACGAATTGACTCTGTTGTATTTTATTCATTTTCATCTTTGTAACCGATTGAAAATAACACTAAAATTACAAAAAAAGTTTCCTTCCAAATACTAAATAATGCAAAGAATTAATTTTTTTATATGTAGGACTTTTCGTATGCGTATTTTAACGTAATATATACGATTTATTAGAATGACTTGTTTTCTTCGTCTATTCAGACAAAATAAGAAAAGTTTATGTATTCATGCATGTATTATATATACACGAACTATTGGTGTGCAATGAGTACACGTTATAATTTGACAATGACATTTTCAAAATCATTTCCGCTTCAGCCCTTATGTTGAAAACATGAAGGAACGTAGCAATCAATTGCAGTGTCACGGGTTGCGGTATTTCTGGCGGTTTAGTTGTACAACGAAGGTAACCCAAATGAACAGTCATTGCTTAGGAGACGTAGCTTTATTTACTCCACAATAGTTATTGAAACTACAAATATGAGCATCTGTTAGTTCACATTTTGCGGTTTGTTAACATCAGTAATGTTGTTGACTTATTCGATAAAGTTACATCAACTAAATCTTTTATTTCAGTACGTTAAATAAATAAAATACAATAATTTATACAATGCAAATTATTTCTAAAATGCAAGGTATGTTACATATGTATGTATTTATATATACATACATATATGTTATATATGTATGTATGTATTTTAACTCTATGTATTTTACTTTACCGTATGAAATAAGAGTAGTGTAGTATCGCCATTTAGGTTCCTTTTCCACACATTTATTTGAATAAGGAAAAAAACTATTTGAAAAGATGTCTTTGCGCTTTTTATAAGCAAATGACCAGAATTGTAGTTTGTGCAACCCTATAACACCCGATCGAATTATTTCCTTTGTCTATTTGAATCCTACTTTTTCAAAGACAGATCCCGTTATTCGTACAACAAAGATTCAGATCCTCCATTCTAGAACAGCAGAAGCTCATGAAAAGTCCCGTTTCTCCTGCAAATCCTCAATGCTTATTTTCTCTTCTTAACTCGTTCCTGTTTTCCATCTCACCCTTTTTAATGTCTCACGCTCTTCTTCTGTCTATGAACTCATAAATGCCAGCATGATTAAATTACAAAAGAGATAACGAATAACAAGTACAGTTTCAACATTACTAAAATTACATTGTAATATCAATTAAAGTACAAAATGTCGAGTCTGAAAAATGGTGAACTGCTTTTATAAAAGAAGTGTTTTAATCTGAGGAAACGAGGAATGATTGCATTTCGAAAATGTTCGATTTGCATTGACATAAATTACGTTCGAAGTGTTACCGCTAAGTAAAAGTGAAGTATCCTGCATATTAATGTATCTCCTCGTTGTAGGTTTACACTATCACAGGCTGGTTGGCGCGCATTAATTCGCGCGTTGCATCCCAGTTAACGGGCCATTGAGACACGTAGACAACCAATGTAAGAGACGCATATTGCGGGCACGTGCTGCCAGTACGACGTAGATAATGATTTTAATATTATGATACCTTGGTGGCTGCGTTTATCGGTAATTGGCTAACATTTACCTACGAATGCAAGTACCGACACTTACTGCTGATATACCTTTACGGCAGTCGTTAGATAAATACACTTACCCCGTGGAAATTGGCTAAACGTTTATGGCAAATTACAGCTAAACTTGTATCGAGTAGTTTTGCTATTTTATGACACCAAAATCCGTTCATTAAGCCAATGAAATTACAAGGTCCGCTAAGTAGAGTGAAAAGAATACATTTTTTAAATTGGCTAAACGAGATTACCTATTGCGACCTAAACGAGCACCAGAGGATCAACATATTCCGCAGTTTAAGTGGTTCTTACGAACGGTAATTATAAGCATTAATCGCTCTCAACCTGCTTTTCAGTCTTAGGCCGTTTGTATCGCGTGAAGAAAATGAGACCTCATACCCAATGGTCAAAAGTCCGGTGGTTGGCCGTTTGGCACGTGGCATTCATGTTTCAATAATAGCAGGAATTAAAGCCGGCCATGCTCCGTTTTTTCGCCTCTTCCTTCTCTCCTTCTCTGTCCTCTGTTAGCCCCTTGTCTTTCTATAGGATGCAATGGGAAAGGTAAAAAAGAGCAAGTGAGATGGAGAACGAAACGCGTGCCCGGCCAAAACTCTTCGTGTGGGTTGCGACACCTCTGCCTCAGTTTCTTATAGACACTCGTCGATCCATCCAGGTAAAACTTCCTCCTTCGATTACGACCGCCACCGCTGCCGGCAGGTAGCTCAAGAATTTTATAGCTACAGATTGAATAGTCATTGGCCTATTGACCTCCTGTGCGATATCGTGTCCACTGTCAAAATACGTGTCTCCGATTTGTTCAAACCGGGAGAAGGATGAGAGGAATGTACAGGGAGGCAGTCGAATTAATCTTAGGCTTAGATCATTGCAATTACCGTGACTGTTGGCTGCCCAGTGATGTATTAAGTAGCTCTAGCCAAATAAAATGTTGGGAGACTAGCGCCTGGTAGCTTCGAAATTTTATTAATTAAATGGCACTAATAGGTTTACAAGCAGGGCTCTAACAAGGTTGCGGTATTTACCTTACAAGTTACGCGTGACACCTTTCATCTTTAGAGAAGGTACATATGCAGAAGGTTACAGAACTGTGTTAATTTCTGTCAAAATATCTTCCTTTATTGCAACTCTGCTAAATTCTACAGCTTACGCAACTGCAGCTTTGTCAGATCTGATGCAATGTAACGTTACGGCACAACTGTTACATTCTGGTGTGAGAACAAATCACAACACAATTTTTCAGAACTGATTATTGGTAAATTTTTTAAATTTTACAAAGAAGTAAAATAGAAATTTGTATTACTAAATATTTTGTATTTAAAAACAACGTAATCAGTTGAATATGGCAAACTGAAAAAATGGTCACAGTTGCAATGAAAGTGCGACAAATACGGTATCACACTCTTTCATCTTTATCGACGCCAGGGGAGCATATATCCATAATACTTGAATCATCTTCACCATTCATTATGCAAACGAAAAAAGTGTGTCAGTCAACGAGCGAACTGATGAATTAACACGTTTGTTTTCTCCGCGGACCTAATTGAAAGCGCGCAAAAAGTACGGCCTAAAAAAAATTAGTGCCATTTCACAAGTGTCCTCCTGTAAACACATGTGTCCTTGCGCGCGACACACGACCATAATTCGCCTCTGTGTAGCTCATCTCGCGTATCCGAAGCTGTACGCTGGGAAGTGTACGATATACACATCCGTTTGAGAAATAGAGACCTCATAGTCGAGCGCACACTTGCGAGGCTTCCTCGGGAGAAAAATTGAGCGAGCGTTAAGCAGCCCATTCTCGGAATTGAATCAAACAAGTGTTGCCACCCCCTCGGTGTATAATATATCTTGAAAGATTCAGCGGCGAGACCGAGACAGATAGCTATAGTCCCGGCCTCTCAGTATACCTGATCTCTTGCAACGATCTGGCTGGTATCGGGCATGAAAAAATAGCGGCGAAAAAGCGTGCGAAATGAATTGGATAAGTTGCAGTATTTATAACCCGCCGGGGTTGGTAACGTCGCCATATTCATAATGAGCGTAATAACTTGTACGTATCGATGGGCAAATCGCGACAGCTTTTACTCCGTCGGCGGAGGAAAACGAGCGGAGAAAAACCGGCGGGTTTTGCTCGGCGGAAAGAATCGTACGAAAAACGCGAAACGTAATACCGCGGTATGTGTAATGAGTGGAAGGTGAAGGGAAATAGGGGCGAAGGTCTGACAAAGGCTGAGAGAGAGTCAGAGTTCAATTTGAGAGATCGAGAAGGACGGATAATGACGACGGTCGGCGCCGCTCCGATCATTCTTCAGTCTAGGGCAACAACTCGTATTTTTTGCCGAGCGGGAACACGTTAAAATTGCTTTAATGGCCGTCAGGGACACGTCGGGGGAGGAAGGGAGAAAAGTCCCGGCCAGGTACCATATACAGGTGCTTATCTTTCCTCGAGGAGCTTCGTGTGACTCGGATGCATCATTTCTTCCATACAGATGGACATGAAAGAGGAACAAATAAATGGTCCCTCATCAAGTGGCAGAACGATTTTTCATTTTCTTTGGCATTCGTTAGTTGCCAAAGACGCAACGCTTGAACGATAAAGTATCTCGAATTTAGAACTTGTTTCGGCGCGGGGAATAGCGCCTCGTTCGTAGTAAAATCGTAATGTTCTCCGAAGCCGGTAATTTACTGATACACAGGGATCGGTGTTGGACGAGGTTGAGAGCTGCTGACCGAGCATAACAAGTTTGAGACCGTCGTCATTATGTCTACTCCGCGAGCACGAGAAGAAACTCATTATTTCATTTGCGTCGCGGGGACGTCGTCAGAAAATCACCGAGAGAAAATAATCGATCTTTGGATTCGCTTTTCTCGTCCATGAACAACGTCGCGGGCAGTGGCGATCATTCCCGGTGCGGGTGTTTAGCCGGTAGAGGGAAACAAAAAAGGCCGGCAAGTGCGTAAGTGGGTCACTCTTGGTCTCGGTGCGCGCAAACGCGAAGATGGCACATTTGGCAGGGACACATCTGCAGACGCGCAAAAACTCCCTTTCCCATGTACTTATTTTACTTCGTCTCCGGGTCCCCATTTACGCTCCTCGCGCCGTTCCACATTCGACACCGCGAAAGGTCGCACAACGCTCTATTTTTAAGTCCGAAACCATTCCCGATCGCGTCTCGCTATCACGGCATCGGAATGACGGCGCTGCAGCGCGATCGATACACGAGCATCGTCAAGCCGAAGATCAAGGATGAGAAGGCCTAAAGTTAATCCCTGCGTGGATCGCCTTGAACTGAAACCGACCTGGGTCAACGGCTCGAAAATCGCCGTCTCGACCCGGAGCTGATTCTTTATTATCGCGCTCGTTCTCAGACCTGTCAGCATGCTGCGATTTTCAATAACACTGTTGCACATGAGAGGCGATTTCTTTAATTGGCCAATCTTCCTCCAGATAGGTCCGAGCGAAGAGGGTAATGGCACAAGCTGAGGGAAAATGGCCGGAATGGAAATCGGCGACAGAAGTTCGGATCGGATCGACGGTGGCCAGGATTGCGTCATTGGCGGCTTCTTGGCCGGTGATAGTGAAGAACCTGCGAGGAAGCCGTGGCCGTGGAAAGTGCACACTTTTGTGGGTTTCTAGGCCGGCAAAGAGCGAATGAATGAACACGACCCTCCGTAATTCATTCCTGCCACGAGAGGGGGATAGGTTTCGCCCCGTCCTTCTCGCGCGATCTCCGTCGTCTCGTAGGACGGGCAACGAAAGACTCCTCATCGTGGTCGGGATCCTTCCTTCCTTCCTTCCTTCCTTCCTTGCAACGGCGTGTTGTTATATTTTGTTTGTCTGCTTCCGCAGAACTCGAAGGGCTCGTCTCCCTCGTACCATCCGTCCCCGAGACCGCCCCGATCTGGGTCAGGCATATCGTACACTTACGCAACATCTCGGAGACGGTCGCCGCCGCATCTCAGACCAACAAGTGTTTCATCAATCACAGTTCGCGCCTTTGCGCACGCGGTCGAGCACCGTAGTCCGCATTGGCCTTTATTACGCGCGAGAGCCCCGTTTGCGGAATGGTCGACTCGTCAAAGAAATCAGGGGAAATTATATCATAAAGCGGCGTTTATGGGCCGCTTGTTTTTATTGGGTAAAGATAAATGATGGCGGCAAAAAACCGACGACTCGTTATTTTTTCGCCGCGATCGTTTCGGCGATCGTTACGTATGTATATTGCGGCTGCATACGATTTTTCGGCCGACGGTGAGCCACGGCGATTAATCCGACGCGGGTAAAAACTCTATGAGGCTATTCTAAACTCCGCCGCGTCGTGTTATCGTTGCTTGATCACGCCTGGTTCCCAGTCAAGTCGACCGGCGCAACCTCGAGAACTGCATTCTACCGGTTTCATTTGGAACCACCAATCGGGCCGATTTTTCAACCGAGCGTGGCCTACGAACGCGATCGGATCGACGCGTTATGATTTCCATCGCGCTTGCGTTCCTTCGACGTAATTTTATAGCCGCGTCCCGTAAATTGAATGATTCGTCGGTAATGACGTCGAAACGGTAAGGAAACGGAGCGGGCGGGGACGGGGGAAAGCGTGTCCTCCGGGAATAAAGTCCAAAGATGGGAATGAGTGCGCGAGATGAGGTGAGACATTATCCATGCAATCGAATTAAACCACGCACGGCCGCGATTATATTCTCGTTAACCGTTGCGTTCCTTCGAGATTACTAACTGGCGGGATATCGCCGAGACAGCTACGAAATGGGTACGTGCCTTGGCGGAGATCATCGTGTTGGTGGAAATAGACGATCCATATACGTCGAAAATAGGGATTAATTTCGAAATAAGTATAGACGTTTTTTGCACGGCCTTAGAAATTACTATCCGTAATGTGACCCGAACGTTGGGTGCAACATTCATGAACGTTACACGTAAAGTCGAGGACACTTTCTGACGTGAATATTTTTAAAGAAATATACCCATGCAGATGTTTTCTCAATGTGATTGGGAAACGTGGAATTAACAATCACTAACGATGTAACAAACACAGGCCATTTGAGTTAATTGTAATCTTTATTATTCAACGTATAAAAGTTTTCTTTTTCTTTTTTTCAAAAACATTGTTAACGCGACTATAAATCGTTTTTGATCTATTAACGCAAGAGTTTCGGTTAATCATTAATCGGAGTGACCTTTAGAGATGGAATGAGAATTAATTATAGTTTGTTAATAAGATGCCCAAGACCCTGAAGCTTCTCCAAAAGTCATTCTTTGTCGCACTCCGCGAATTACCTTCAATTGACAAACAATCCGAAGACGGCGGCCACACAGGAAGGCTTCTATCATTGCTGATTTAGCTTCATTAGGATGTTTATTAATAATTTCTTTAATTGACATTTAGGAAATTAACTGAACGCGACGTGTGAGAATTTTGCATGTCAAGGTATTCGGAGATTACAATTTATTCACGGTCTGAAAGCATGCAGCTACGAAATTCGCTTTTAATTACTAATCAAAACCTACAAACTAGTCACAGCACCTTTCCTTTAACGAAAAAAATTGAACACACGATAGATTTTCAGTTAAAATCGTATTTTTCCGTCAAACAGATGACAAAGAGCAATTTTGTTATTAACATTATTATTATTATCGTCAATAAGGCAACAAAAGTGTGAGGAAAGTGTAACGAAAGTGCGACTAAACCAGGCTAAAAATACGTGGTGTTTTCTCGTTCGGCCGAGTCAAGAGAATCACCGAGCACCAATTCTGAGCTCGTTAAAACGTATGCATCATCCAGACTTTGAAACACGACTTACTAATCAGATAATTCGGCCGAGTCAAATTCGTGGAGAAAAATTTATTGTTCTCGTAGCCCATAAACACAAGATGCGATGGCACAAAAGTATGGCTGTTAACGTGTAATCCGTGGGCCGCAAAACTGTGGCGCCGCCATATTTCTTTTCTCGAATTAGATAAAATCGTTGCACGACCATACATTTGCCACACTTTCGTCACTCCCCCTCCCTTCCCCTTTCGGTTAAGAATTAGTGATACAATGAGATAATCAGATGATTCTTTTCCATGCAGCAAGAACTAATCTCAATGGTTAATTAACCGGACTGGCCGAGACGTTTTTTCCACGCCGTGGAATGCTCTTCTCCCACGTACTTTTGCACTTCTTTTCTTCCCTTCTCTATCTCTTCCACTTCTCTCCGGTCGCGCCATTCATTCGTTTGCGGTATCTGTTTCCAGCGGGACGATCCGGTGCAATATATTTGTCGGGGAGCGATTTCGCGGCGGGGAAAAGGTCCTAAAAGGCCGTGTTGAAAAAATGCAGGGGGAATCCGCTGCTCCTGATCGTGACACTCTAAATACGCGTTTTCGCCCAATATCATATGCCCGAAAAGATTTCGTCAATATTTCTAACTGCAAGTATAATTCGGCTACCTTTCCATTGCATAACGACACTGAAATGTTTACCATGAAATTCAATTTTCTGGTTACGCATTTACCTAAATTATAGAAAAGGCAGATTTAGGAGCAAAATTTTCTTACGGCTCCAAATGACCGTGAACTACTTTTGCCTTTGGTGCAAGATCGAAGCCGCATACGCGGCACAGACAAAATAAAAATATAATGAGAACGAATAGTATCGGAGGAGAGAACAGGGGGCGAAGAAGAAGCCAAAGAAGTGGCGAGAGGCCAGCCAGCTTCTTTCGTCCTTTAACGGCCGTTTGAATTTGCAACGCGGTACAAGCTAACAAGTATTTATAAAACGTCACTATACTGGCCTTAAATTAATTCGATCAAATAATTAATTAATACGTGCATGTCATAATAATATTTATTCGTCGAACTTAAGTTCGCAAATTTATCGAAGATTATTGTTATTACGATTTTTTGGATAAGCTTAATTAACGTACAAACGTTGCTAAAAAAGAAACGATGAAGATTATTTGTAAACATTCGATAAATAACTTAGCTGGACCGATCTCGGGGTCTGGAGCGATATCCTTAAGGCCTCGAGCAACGGTCTCGTTCGGCAGGCGCGCCTCGCCACGATTTATTAGCGAGTTAATTAATAGGCGACCAACGAATCCACGCGGATGACCGTTGCCTTCGACGAAATCGCTATTTACGCATGTAAGTATACACCTCGAGGTCGATATCGGACGTGAGAAAGAGTTTTTTCTCGCGCGCTCGCAAACCCGTTTGCGGGCAAAGCCGACGCGACGCTCTTGTCGACAATTTAATTCTCCTTTGACTTTTACGACGTGTCCATCATCGCGCTGAACGTTTCAGAATATTGACTCTGCTCGATCGAGTCCGTTTTCTAGCGCTCGCAATTAAGACACCGGTTTTTTGTTTGTTTCCAACGATTTTACTTACCGGGCCACTTGGCGGAATCAATTTTTCTACAGATAGCCGTTTAATTGTCCGACGCCGGGCATTCCAGCGTCGCAGACGAAACTGCGGGAAATTACGCTCAACCGGCGTCGTTAAGTTGACACTAGCCGGAATTAGATTCCTTCGGCGACATCAAACGGAGAAAACAGATTCCATATCTTTTCTTCTTTTCTTCAACGCCGTCGATTCGACGACGATGAACGTTACATTTCGTCGACGTTGCTCGATCGAATTTGTCGGTAAGAATTCCATAGACGCCGTTTAATTGACGCGGCATTGAACGACTTTACACTCGTTCGGCTGACAAAGGATTTTCTTATTCTTACGAACCGTCGTAACGACGGAGCTAAAACGAATTTATTAACATCGAAATGAAATCAAATCGAGATTGAATTGTTGCAGCGTAAAGTTATTGCCAAACGCAGTTTTAAATTTCTCATGCATCGTTAAATTGAGCAAATGATTCGTACGTTCTTTCTGCGTCGTTAAATTCTCTAAACAAATCTCTCCGAGTCTTTAAACGCGCTTGAATTTAGCTCGTGCGGTGTTGCCATGTCAGCAGTACAAATTTCAAATTCTCCAACGTCACTGGTGTTAAATAATGATTTTATTCCGTTTCGAAGATCCATCTTTTATTGCAGGTTCTCGTGATGATTCACCGCCAGCCTGACGTCGCGGGATGTTAATTGGACGCTGTTACAACGCAGCATAAAATCGTAAGCAACGTTCACGCCGGGGCACCAAGGGACATTCTTCGCCAGTGCGCCTTTCCTCGGATTTTCTTCCGGCTGTTTCTTGGAAATGGCGGTTTTGGTATCACCGTACTTTCGCTGCCTGTGGTAATTCATTGCGATGTGAATCGTGTGAGTCACTTCCGGACTGGGGCTGCGCGACGATCTTGAAACTTCGGTCCGCTTACGAATGTCGATCCGTAAGTTCTTTGAAATGTCGGAGCAACAGCAATCTGGTTCGTTTACTTCCATTTCCAAGTTATAAGTTTCACCACTATCTAAAACAGGAATAGTCAATATATTTCCCATAAAATTATGTAAATCTAATTAATTGATTAATCACTTTATTTTCTTTTTGTTCACTGCAATAAGAAGAAATCTGTTTTTATAGTAATAATAATAATAATAATGATAACAATAATTTGTTTCAAATACGTATCCAAAACTCATTTTCCGAGACACATTTTACATAGAAATTTGCCGGGTTACATAGGCACAGGGGCAGTTTCTCAATTCGTCCCCTGAACATAGGCAACCGAGTATACGTCCGTGTCTATATATCACAGTTTCCCAGTGTTCTCGAAAAACCCGGAAAATCATTTTCGATTCACTTTGCAGACGGAACAGCCGTTGTGCACAAACCTGGAGTGCGCTCCTCCGAGCGATCGAATTGTTCATGATCGACGAAAACTTCGGTGTCGTTTTTCTTCTTTTCCTTCCCGACCTTCTTCAACGGTGGGTCGTCGTGTTTCCGCCGATCTCTGCAACTTTCGTCGATTTTCTCCGCTTCATCCGAAATCTCATTCTTCCTCTCGCCAACTCCAGCAACCGCTCTGCACCGGTCGTTCACCTGGGAATCAATCAGAGGCACGGGACAGTCCGGAAGCTCCAGGGAAGTGATTGTCAGGACGGCCGACCTCTCCTTTCTTATCCGATCGAGCCAGAAGCTGCAACTTTGGGGTGCGCCAATTTTCAGTATTTTACTTTATTAATTCCCTCTTCTATGTTTCAAGAAACACTTCAGTTTCGCAAAACGTTCATTGAAAAATTTTCTTTCTGCTTTACTCAACCTCGCTAATTCCATTCCCAGTGTAATAACGCTCGTTGAACCAGCCGCGTAAAAATATTGTCATTAAATATTGTTCATGTCGAAGGCACGTATCAATTACAAAGGAAAAATGAAAAAACGGCGAACGAATCGGCGAGAAAAAAGGGGAGGAAGAGGCGAAACCCGTTGGAGGAGTATCTCGAGAAACGAGAGTGCAGCTTCGTGTTCTAAAATCGCAATAAACTCGGTAACCTTGCCCGTTTACAACTCTCGGGGTCAGCTTTGAAACACAATATCCAGACCGTGGCTCGCGCTCTCGCTTCGTGGAACATTTCGTGGAGCGGGCGGCGGAGTGGAGAGATAATAATGTTCCGATACTTCGCGACGATTCACGTTTTCATACGTGGTTTAATAACACGATAATGCGCGCACTTTAGAGCGTTGAGAAACCAAAGATACGTTTTGTTAAGTTACCAAGCGGTACGTTGAAATTTAGTGCGTTCAACTACGTATTGCCGACTCGCAGAACTAGTGCGCGCATTCTCTGATAAATTAGCATTGTCAGATGGAGCAAAGATGGATCTTGATTTGTACCAAATCCA
>JABFPT010000386.1:5366-21335 GCA_022817245.1 Nixonia krombeini | reverse complement strand
AAAGTTTTTTTCATTACTTCGTAGTGAATGGAGAAACTTTGCAAACGTTCATATCGAATGTAAATGATGGAATATTGTCCGTAACATACAAGTGACGAATCACTTAAATTTGGAAACAGCCTCTCAGATGTTATCTCGTAAAATATGTTTTATATTATGCATGGCAATCCAGTTTTGGAGATGTCAGAATATATACGTGGCATCTGCCATAGTAAAAGTCAGAACTGGAAGCCAGTTAATAGCTTTCCCGAGCATACTAATGATTTTTTCCTAGTCCGCGCTTCTGTAATTTAGTTTCCGACGAACGAATATAGATAAAAGTGCTACATGCGGCCGTTACTGGCACTATCGCGCGAGCAAACATCCAGCTCTTCTGGGCCCCACGGAACAAAATTAAAGATCAGGTAAAAGTCAGACCCTTCGACACATGGCGTCATTAGGCGCAGACACGCGGATTGTGGAAATGGAGAATGGCTTGACAAAGGCAGATGTAGAGTTCGAAGAACAGTTAGCGGATACAGTTAGACTATCGTGATCATAAATCGTTTGTATTGGGCCAGCGATGTGTGGATGAAAAAGGCAGAGAATCTCCCGTCACGTAAGCAAATTAATTTTGCACTATTGACAACTCCGCAAGCTTACATCCGTTACATATCGTTTATAAAAATACGGTTCTGAACCTCGGGCTAATGCAAACAACAGTTGCGAATAGCAATTACATGTAGTAAAACATTTTATTATAATATTAATATGCACTTCTTCTTTTTCGTAAATTTTTGTCAATCCTCGGTAAAACAAAGTTCATAATACGTTTCATAATTAAAAATAACCTAGTTTTGAGTCAATTCTCGTGAATGAAGCATGCAGATGCTATTAAACATTAGAGGAATGATTCATCACATTTTTAAGTGACTTCGAATTAACTATCGGCTGATGTACCAAATTACTATGTAAGCTTGCTTTTTGTTATACAAATGCAAATGTTACAGCACGCGTCGTTTACTCGTTCATTTCACTACCTTCGTTTCTGTTGACACGAAGTAAAATATTCTTGCAGTGTTAAATATAAAGGTGGAGAAGGACTATCGTGGAAAATATTCTCGTCTATCGTAAACGTTCGATAAGGAAATGAGGCTATGCATATAAAAGAGGGCGTTACCGCAAGGGAGTTTCATAGTGGCACTCGTGGTCCATTTGGAATTGGCAACCCTACCCGCTTGGCAGTGATGTATGGTCTGCTGACCACGTACGCCGGTTGCTGCGTAAAACTTGAAATTTTTCGTTTTATAACAAATTGAACTGAAATATTTATCCGTGATGTAATTGAGAAAATATCCGAGAAACATGCAATGTGCAAATGATTACGTGTCTTGTATCTAAAACCGTCGGAATGCCAATTTGTATGTTTTATTAATTATGCCAGTAATCAGTCTTTTTGTAGTTTCTGGAGGATTAAGTTTGAATTGTGCGCTTTAAAAATCGATCGCGTTTTCCCCGGGGACAAGTTTCCCTCCTGGTTTTTCGGGAAATCACGCCTTTGGTTGCGGTAGGAGAGCAGGGAGATTATTTGAATATCTGGTATTTAAGATTCGTCCGGCGTCGTTCGGGCAGTGATTGTCAGCTTGGCAGTCGAGTCACGTGGCCGGCACGTCATACACGTCAAACCATCCCCGCGGCGGCCACCCCGAGGCTTGAAGGGCAGCGAACGCTTTACATTCTATTTTCACGCTGTACTGACCCCGATTTATGCGACTTCCTCAACGTATCTATGAGATATTGGCTCTTGGCTCGTGTTGCCACCCAACTCGATATTCATTTCGCGAGAACCGATCGACATAACGCATATCGAACGACACACACATTATTAACAAACGTTCTACTTGAGCAATAATTATTCATGGAGCTTCATGTATAAAAATGTTAACGGTATATGCCTAAGAGTACGCGTTGACGATGAACTACTCGTTACATGACATGGTTAATTATTCAATGTAATTTTAAAGGCGCGAGTTGTTTATAGAAATATTAATGTTTTGATCGGACATCGATGAAAGTATCGATGAATATTGCGAAGCAATATTCGACATTTGTTAAATCGTACTTTCCTATCATATGAATGATTTTTTGGAGAAACCAGTTTGCACAACCACGGTGAAACCTCGTAAGGCTTGTCAATGTTTTATGCGTGTCGCCACCCTCATGATGTTTTCACGGGACGATGAACACCCCCGTTTTTTAGTGTTCCTTACGTTCAAGAGACCAGTTGAGAGAGGGTTGGTAACCGAGTTAAATAACGCGACGTTACCACCCTCCGCCATACAAGGATTGTCCGAGTGTGAAATATCCTTTGGCTTATCAAACCCCCGCAGAGCTTTCTTATTCTACCTCTATTAAACCGATGCCTTCCTGATAAATCTTAGTCGATTATACAGAAATATACTTTCCTTGGCGATAAATACTTTTGTATGTATGCGCAGCTATACATAAATTGACATAACAGCAATCGTGCTTTTTGACAATATTAGTAATCGTAATCCGGACCACATTCTTTCGATAGAACATCGACGAATCTTGTTTCGATGTAATACGTTAATTTTAATTCCGGACTGAGATGATTTGAACAAAAAATGTCAAATAAAGTTTTCGAATGAATTGCACTCGGCAAGTTATTAATAGAAAGAAACTTTCACTTAAAACAATTTTGCTTTGTATGCTAATAAATAAAGTTAGAAAATTGTGCGTTCTTAAAATGACAAGATATTTGTGAAATTATTAGATATTTCATTTTTTCATCATCCGAAATTAATAATAAAGTGAAAATGCTTTCTTTATTCTGTTTCAAGTGTCGCGACTAAACGACGCTCACCTGTGCTATAGTTTGTCCTTTTGCAGCGATTACTGACGTCTAGACAAGGACGCTCGGGTTTCTCGTGAAACTACAATTATATGGCAGTCTCGCAAAGCATCTCTGTTCTTTCATTTCTTTTACTGCTTCTTTTCAGGGTCGTCTGCCGCTCTTTGAGCATTGTGCGGAAATTGCATTACTAATATATTTTTACAATTACAGAATTGTCTTTTCTGACCAGAGTTATCGTTAACGATTATGGGCAGCGAAATATCGATTAGACTTTGAATGTGTAATATTCAAATATACGTGAGACATACGTGACTCTGATCAGAATAACTTCCTCGGAAGTGGCGTTGGCAAATGGACGTCGCTTTGGCAGGAACAGTGGCCATGCAAGAAAATGTAGACTTTTTACAACCGTTCTCTCAATTTCATTTTCACTCGGCTCCTTCAGATCACTGATTCCTTTCTTCCCGGCAACCCTTCTTTTTCATTCATACTACATTCTCTCGCGCCCTCTTTATCTAATGACGCAACGACGGCTTTAATGGCCAACGGGAGTATCAAGTTTCTTCAGAAGCGTAAAAGACCTTTGGCGAAACGCACAAAGATAACAAGATTCCTTCCTTTGCTTCTCATTCTTCTCGTTTCTGTTTCTTTCTCAGACTCCTGTGCTTTTTACATTGTGCGCATCATTTATAACCTTGAAAGAGGAAAAAGGAATAATGTGGGCCAGATGTGTAAAATGAGTCGATTTAATTCTTCGATGTGTTGCCAGTTCAATGAAAATTCCCATGGAAATTTGGAAATTTAGAAAAAGTGATCACTCGACGCAACGTCGAGTTTTTGTAAAACAAATGTCTTATACGTATAATTCTTTTACTGTGTTTAAAACGAGTAATTATAAATATATTGCTCGTAACGAAGCTTGCGATTTATCTCGTTGTAGAGTATCCATATGAAAAGGTAACAACGAGGAAACCTTGAATCGCGAGGGTGGTGAAGAATGTAGGGAAAAAAGTCAGCGATGTTCTTGCTACTCATCAGCCTGTTGCAACGCCTATGTCCCTTTTACGATTAGTTGTCGAATATATAAAAAAAGCGTCGGAGGGTTGGACCCTTCATTGACCGGGTATCGTCGTGGAGTCGCGTGCTGGTAGATAACGGGGTGCTAATTGATTATAATAAGTGGGAAGGAAGGAAACGATAGGGGTGTGCGTCAGATCTTATCCAAGGGTTGGAAAACGTCGTTTCAATGCTCCGCATGCGGTTAAATCGTCACTTCCGGTCGAAGCGTAGCTTTCGAGGGTTACACGCATTTCACACTTTTACTTAAATACTTTTTAATTTTTTATCGGTTGACCCTCATATCGATCCCTCGAATTAATTCAATTTACTGTAACTTTCACACACATGGTGAACAGTGTTATTAAAAAATTAATTGTCGTTCAATTACACGTTCAATTAAGTCAATCAAGATACTTGTAACTAATTGGCATATCAAGGCTCATCTGTGGGCTGCAGAGGAATCATCTTTGATATATTTGATCACATCATTGTCGTTGTTTACACGCTAGAATAAATATCCATTTTCTATTTGATATTTATTTATTTGTGTCCCGAAATATAGAACGCTGGCGGGAATATTGACTTGTGTTTCGCATCAAACGCTATATTGTCTATGAGACGAATCGTGGGGAACGAAATGCAAGTGTGCAGTATTGAAAAAAGGCAATCAAAACACGTAGTCCAATGGAAACTACTCAACTGGTCACGCGATGCCGTTCACACACGTTACAACAGAGGAGTCGTTTTCTAATATTTACCGCGCACTTCGACGCAACTAATTTATTCGTTAAATAATAAATGCGCCGTTACATCTAAAAATATTTTCCTAGCTGTGTAATAATTTATAATCGCATTTTCACTACTGTCACTTGCCAACGGGAACTTTGCTCATTACGGAAGCAAATTAACTTAACAATCCTTACGACAAAACGTTAACAAACAAAGTCGATGCGTCCTGCGTTTCACTGGAGGAAAAATGTGTGAGGAAAGTTTGGAATTAGTTAATAGGATACAATTGCATGTGGCAAAAACGGAGTTGACGGGAGAAAAAAGAGCGGCGTGGAGTAGGGAGGGGCACACGCGGTGCCGACAGCGGGGGCGTTCGACAATTTATCGTCTTCATTTGCCCGCGTCCATATTTATTGCGTCGCTACGAACAATATGGCGTCTACTAAACGATATACGAGCCGTACGAGCACACACAATCGAATTAATTTCGCGCGTGCGCACTCTGTAATAAGCTTAATAAATATTGATTATTTAATTAATGTATAATCGTTGCGTGAGGTCCGGCTTTATTGGTAGTTGAGCGGCTCTCCCACTGTCCTCGCGATATCTCCTTAATTAATGACATCGTCCCGGTATTATTCCAGAGTCATTAAGAATAAGATAATTTCTTTATAAGATAAACTATTAAAACAACAATATGTCGAAAATGCCAGAGCACGCACGTCTGCTCGTTCTCATTTACGATAGAATATGACCGTAATATTTTCCGAGCAATGTCGCGTTGCAATTAAACATTTTATGCACGATTGTGCGTGATCGCTCACCGCGCAATTCACGATCAGACCTTATTTTCCAAACTCTTTTCCGCGGCGTATTTTTACATTTTCCTTTCGAGTTTCTTGCTTCTAGTATAAACGATCTTCCAGTCGTGAGAACGAGTTCCCTACAAAAGAAAGCATGCTGGAACTCGGAGCGGTTTCTAGCGTATAGATCACCGGTGTTCGTCCTCGTCATTCCCTTCAGTTAGTCCGTACGTTCGTGTCCATTGCTCAATTCCTAGAAACAGCCACTACTCGTTTTCATTTCCTCTTATGCGATTAACAGCTTCGCAATAGTTTCGTATATACGTATATATATACCTACATACATATATACGTTACATACATACATACGTATACATATACATATGCACGCGTATATACGTAGATTCTGATTACATGTTCTCTTGAACTTGTACTTTCGACTTCAACTTTGTCGATAGGTAGGTGCTTACAACGCTTCTAATAAAGCACGTGATTTGTACAGCGATAGTTACCTGCCGGAATATATACTCATATATTCAAATGTGTTTGGTGCGTTATGACGAATCGTGTAGTGACACGGTTGTCGCTTTATTTGTTTTTAATTATGAACGTCTACAATTAGGTGCCGTATTACAAATTCGGTGGAAATTTCCACTCCATATAGAGAACGAGAAACGAATTTTACGTGATATTTTTCAACATTTAGTAACACATTGTTAACCATGAAAAATTAAATTGCATTTTAATAATTCGAGACCGGATATATAGTGAAATGCCGAATGCTGCGGTAATAAATGGTTTTTTGACGGCTGCATAATAGTCAATATAATATATACATGTCGGAGATCTAGCATTGGTCCGCAGAGTTTTATACTTTTCTTCATTTGCCATAACGATTTTCGGTGGGTCGCAAAGCATATTGGCGATAAGAATGCAGAAATCCAGTCAAAATCTCTCAAGCGGGAAATTTGAATTTACTTTCTTGAACGCACAGTGTAGGTGCGAACGTGCGGGACAGGGTGACTGGCCGCAAGTGTGAACTGAAAGCCGGGAAAGCGTTTCTGGGGCTAAAAGCAGTCTACGCAGAGAAGGGCCGAATCAGGTCCCGTGCCTCTGCCACATTTGAATAACAAAGTCCCCGGGCCACGTTCGCCCCAACGGGTATGCCGCTTCTGGCTTTATCGCCGACTTTTACATTCCAAACGGGCCGATCGGGTATTTTCCTTCCCTTTCGAACCTTTTCCGCATTCAGAATTTCACATGTTTCGGGCAATATTAATCATTTGCCTGCAAAACGCAAGCGCGGCGTCGAGGGAATAAATAACGGAGTTTCCATTGAAGGTGCAAAGACACGAAGTTCCTATTCTCATTTCCGTTCGAATGATCTTCCGAGAATGCAGGACGAAAGCAACGCGAGTCTGCCTATATCGGTAGAACAGGTGTGTGATACGTTCACGGCATCGTAAACAACTTGGGGTAATCACGTATGTATCAAATCACGACTTTGCCGTGAAAAATTTTATGTATTCGTTAAGTGTAGTGGTCTGTGAATATCGAGAGACACGATGGTCGGAAGATTATCAAAATTATTAGCAGTAGACTAACTTGGAAAGTAAAGAAACGATTCGCCTCCACTGCATTACCAATTAGTACATTTTACAAGGCATGCTCGATTTTCCTGACCACTTTATTGCACTAACTTCGTGTAAGAATGTCCGTTCCTGTGCAATCGATTATACTGTTCGATTGAAGGAAATCGTATAATGATAAACAGTAAATAATGTCTATTCGATAAACAGATTTAAGGCAACTCTCTTTGAACGCGTTCCTTTGAACGCGTCCAGTGGACATTGACAATCCAGCCGGTGTTAGCAGTCTCCTTGCGCGCTCAATGCGCAACAACGAGCGGGTCTGTGGCGATGCTCCGCGGAAGAGTACATAGCGCATGATGACCAAACGACATAGTGATATTCGCCGACATGACGTCAACCGGTTCGTCGGTGGTTTCGTCGTTGCCGGCACGGTTATTCAGAGGGAGAAAAAATGAAGCGAGCGGCGGGTGGTGGCGCTAGGCTATCGGAAGTGTGTCAAATTACAGAGGTCCGCAATAGTAATGACTTCTAATGACATGCCCTCCTCCTTTTGCTAGGTCCACTTCTGGCTTACTTATGCCCTCCGCTTGGCCAGTTTGCGCGTCTCGCACTCCCTCTCTTTCTTCCCCCTTCCCGCTACTCTCTCGGTACCGGCACGGTAGTGCCGGCCACGATTCACAGAATCCACATTAAAATGAAATTACTAATTGACTCGAAGGTTAATAGCAATAAGACAAACAACAGGCTAAATGCTATAAAGTAAAACACAGGTTGGCAATGGCCACCCTCCTCCCTGCTTTCTTACTTCGACTGCTTCCTCCGTCTTTCACCCATTCTTCTTTCTGTTTGTAAGCAGATAACCCAACTCGCAGTTGCAGAAAGACTCAAGTCCTCTGGTTACAACCGGTTTCAGATTATTTCCGAGATATTGGCCTCGGGGATTTTTTTCCTAACATCTCATTCCCTTTCTGCGTTTTTCCTAAATCCATCCCGATAAAAAGAGCGAAGATTTGACGATGAGCCGGCCCAGGGCGTGACAGTTATGTCATCGAGTTTTCGCATACGCATAGTCTGCCATTCTTCTACGTACGCGACATGTCATTGTCACATGGCGTTTCATTGCGACCGTGATTCGACATTTTCTGGCATCACTATGCTCTTTCTCTTAGATAATAATATCCACCGCCAACCCACGTTATGTCGGCGCTCAAAGTCGTCCCTTGCAAAGCTCATAAAACTTTATCGCTCAACGAATAACAGAGAAGGTACGAATGTGCGACACACGTCAACCGACACTGTGACGATGACGTTTCCGCTCATCAGCGAATTTCTTCTTCCTGTACGCACTGTGGAAGTCTCGCCCCCACTAACGGATCGAACGGAAACGGAGTCGGTACAAGAAATCGTATCGAACAATACCAGTAGAAAAAGAAAAAATCGACTTTCGCGGTTCATAATTTCTGGAACAATAAATGAAACAAATATTTTGTCAGAGGTAGTACTGATTGCTCGTTGATTACCGAGATATTTTGTTTTTTTGTAAGGGCAAATGATACGACCCATCACGAACCAACATAATTAACTGTCATTTTCTTATTATAATAGCAATTGTCGATGAAATAATGAATTGATGACGACGTGTGCAAAAAGTTTGCTGTCATAATTTATAACAAACAAGGAAGATCGAGGTGAGGGATAGCGGAGCGACCGTTTCAACGAAGCAAGTGGGAGTTTCTCACGAGTTCGAGTTCTTCCTGGAGAACTTTTCCCGGAGAATCTTCTGCTTGTTTTTTGCCAATGTCACGTGAGACACGAGGCTCGCCCCGCCATTTCAACGGACTGCAATTGCACTCGAAACCTGGCGCCGAATGTCTAACTAAGATGAAGTCGGGAACGTGAAAGGCGCGGGGTGAATAAGGCGCTCGCCGAAATCCTCGGGCTACGCCAGAGTTTTTGAAAATCGCAAATTGTCGAGTGATTATCGGGCGCTTCGTCGTCCGGTTGACTCCAAAGTCGAGGCGCATTTACGATCCGTTGAGAGATTCCTCGCTAGAGATATACTTAGAAGGTTCATCCTTGTTCCGTTAAAAAGGGCGGTTATGCTATTCGAACCGAAGGGGTTCTTAAATACAAATGACAAGACAGTGCGGAGCCACGCTGAGCCAACGTAATTGCCTTTACGATATACTTTACGTGGAAAAAATTAGCTGGGCGATAAAGAACGCAAAACGCCGCTTTTGTGGCTTGTCACGGAATTCCGCAGAGACACTCCTGGCTTCGGCCTTTCTGCGGGTTACCGGGAAAGCATAAAAATTCGGACGTGCAAACGAAGATTTGATTCAGCTTATGCAACTGCCAACGATCACTCGTACTGCATCTCTTCATTTTCTCCACTCTTGTATATAATGAGTTATTTTATGTGTTGGTAATTTGGCCGCTACAATTTGCCAAATTACTCAAGTGGATGGCTTTTAAGAAACGATTGTTTGATTATAAAAAACCGGCGTTGCCATTTTTACAACTGACTTTTGGAGTCGCCCATCCTACTTTCATATTGGAAAGTACGAATATTCTGTTCACGTCCATTCATAAGTTTCACAATAAGCAATGCCACATAAATGTCAGATAGATTGGATATTCAATCAGAGATTTAGATGCAGTATCTCCTTGCTAAAAGCATTAAATCAAAAAATGCTGCTAAGGTCTTTTCTATTTGAATGCCGAGTTGACCGATTTCATCGGTTTCACAAATATATGTACTATTGGAGCAATATTAAAAGGCAAGTTATCCACTACCTGTCAATTCAAAATCGGATCAATCGGATGTTTCTAGCGTCTTTTTCAAACGTCTCGACGTGATTCGTGAAAACAAGCATCATCGCAAGCCGTTTAGCTTATTCCAAGTTGCAAATTTTTATTCTATGGAATTTATTTTACATTATTCCTTTCGCTTACCTTGCAAGGAATCCGGAGATGCTGGTTCCTTGTCGATCCGGCCAAGCGCATCGCTCGCTAGAACAAAAAGAGGTTTGCTTTGTAACACCGTCACTTTTACATTTGTGGCAGTTTAATAATATAAATAATATAATATAAATGTTGATTAAAAGATATGCGGGACAAAAGTGAAAAAATCCGTTGAATGTTCACAATTTCGAAAACGGGGAAAGTAGGCGAAGTAATGTGACAAGGAGATGACCACCATGCATCACCATGGGGGAATGACCGGCCTCAGGGGCCGCTGGCTGCCGTTGCCCCTGGGGGGTCACAACTCACCCCGATACGACTGTATTCAGATAATCCTACCTTCCTCGCCATACCGAAGACATTTCAATGCGGGTCCTTGTGGGACGTCCTGGTAAATACGGATGGACGTAACGCCCGTCTGCTGATAAAACGTCACTCGTAACACCCGCGATGTATCGCCAGGAGTCCCAAAACCACTAATAAATTCGGTAAAATATATCTCGACCGATTGTCGATGTGGCCCGCGTACCCTCATTGCTGCACGTGGTGATTATTTAACAGTATAGTTATGGTTTCTCGAAAAACGAGCAGTATACACACTGGCATTGCGATCTTGTTTCATTTTCATATTTAGCGGCTTTTTCTACGTTTCATTCGATCACTGGTTTTCTTGCAAAAGGCTATAAAAATTCCGAAAGTCACTCGACAAAGGATTCCTGTCGAACTTTCGCGAAAATGATGGGCTGCAGACAGCAAATCAATTATCGAGGCACATCAATTTTCCAGCAGAGGCGAATCGCGTGCTTTGCGGTTGCGAGCTCTTCTTAGTATTCATAAAGGTCACTCGTATCCGATGAGCGCGTCGCGGTACGATTTCAAAGTCGGGTTACGGCAAAATCGTAATTACTCCAGGTGCTCGATGATGGTACGCGAACATGGTGTACAGTGCTGACTGATATTAATATATAACACTGAACCTACCCAAGGTCATGAACAACATTGTTCACGACCTCGATTCTTTTGCGCTTCAATTCTAAACTGCAATTCTTACTCACTAATATAAAGTAGCTTTATGAAAAAAGTTCAGCTTTATGAAAAGCTGAAAACCTTATTTGCAATCGGATGCAACCGCAAAATAATTTTTCGACTATATGTGAATTACAATTTACATAAAATAAGTTTTAAAATACTTTGTTGACTCAATCAAGATTAATGAATCTCATTATTATAAGAATTTAAAATTATTTTTGTAAATGTGACAACTGAGTTATTTATACATATTTGGGTTTCCGTTATACATAACATTTTTCCACATTGGTTCACCTTTTACGATGAAATAACTTATTAAACCAGTAGATCCTTAAATGGGATTCAAAACCAATTAATTTCAACATTTTTAAGCTTCTCCGGAAATTGCGTGGTAGCCGTTAATTATACAGATAAATATTATCACGAAAATGTTGTAAAATTTAATTTTGTTATATAGAATTTAAATCATACGAGATGTAGCCGACCATTTAACATAATATATGCTGTCATAGATAAAACTTTTATACCTTTATTTAATGAGAGGTTGTATTTAAATAATGCGTTTTCATATAAATCTCTGAGTTTGTGCGGAAAAAATTCATTACTTTACTTCAGATATTATAAAAATTTCCATTCCAATTATTGCAAACATGTACAAACTAGATGTTGTCAATATTACGTAAAACTGTTCACGGGTAAGACATTTTCATTTCTTTTTTTACAAAAATACGCGTGAGTGAAATTCGTGCATATGATTTTCCCCATTAAACTACTATTGTTTACAACAATGTCTTATTAAACGTTAAACGTTAACTGGGTTCTAGAAGAGTGACTGGACGTTGTTAGTTGCAATATAATATATCCACCATGGTTGATGATGCCATAACGCAAATTTCGTAGAACGTGTAATGTAATATGTTGCATATATCGCATGCTTATGAGGTGGTGCATGTACGAGCCGGGTACTATTCGTTCTCTTTTTTCCTCTCGTCTCACCATGAATACAAGATGTACCTTTGAATCTAGTTTGCGTGGCCACGAGCCGCCTTCGCATCAATTTTTAACAGCTTACCGCATATGTAGTTGATTCGCCAATATGGAAACCACGTTTCCCCAGCGAGTTATAGCACGCGTTAAGAATCACCCTCAAATGTAGGAGAATAATAATAATAACTCTAACAACAATGGCCGCGTCAGAATAAATTAACAAAGTAGCTCAATTGTGAAAACGTTTTACGATAAAAAAAATTGAAATTAGAACTTTAACTGACAAAAATGTGTTTAATTAAAAAATCTGATTATACACGTCCTTCCATATGGTAATGAAATGACCAGTCATCAGTTTAATATCCAATTTAAGAACGAACAGGCTGAAAAAATTGTGAAGTAACTGCGTGTGAAAAATGCTCGATATTTGCTTAAATAAATGATTATGAGTTAAAAGCTATAATTGTTACGCGTATACCATCTCTGTCGTAAATGACGCATTTCACAACGAGCGCGCATTTCTACGCTTTATATTTGTTTTAGACAAAGCGTGTGTTGGGCAGTATTGAAGAAAGGAGTGCGACAAAGAAAGCTGTAAACCACCCAATATGCGCCACGAGACTTTTTCCAATTACAAATGGCGCCATTAAGGTCCGCGCGCGTACAGATATTTTTAAAACAAGAATATTCCCTTCCGCTTCGGAACATAATGAGGAAAGCGCCGTCGGGGGCGCGATAATGGCGACCGTTATGAAGAAATCAACCCCAGCCTCCGGGTCCCACTCCCACTTGATCTTATGTTACCATGACAACCGTCTTGACCAACGAACCCCTGCAACAACGTCGAATGGACTTCTCTCTCTTATTATCAAAGTTGCTCCACCCGCGGAAGGGTTGCCGTTGTATCTTGTTTCTCCTTCGCTCATTTCCACTCTTTCCTTTAATGGCCGCTTCATAATTACAATTAGTTTTATATTCCAACCCGTATTAACTACACATACACACGACTAACATACATACGCTTTCCTATTTTCGTTTAAATAACTTTTTAATTATGTGTTAACACTGATACCATTTTAATATTTAAGAAAATTCATTACGCATGAAAAGTCGATTAATAATTTAAGAAACGCATAAAATGTTCTTTTTCAATAATGGCTGTAAGTCGAATGTGAGGTTTAGTAATGAATACTAGAGGCAATTGTGCTAGTAGGACGAAAAAATGTAATTTCTGAATCACAAAGATTTTCGCCAACTTGTCCAATTAAGGGAAAGCATTTGAGTGTCACAAAGGCGGAAGACCGATCGGTCATTATCGACTTACTAATAACTGGCACACTGCTCTAATCCATCCGAGAGACTGATCGATTCCAAAATAATTGCAATCCGAGGGTCGGGAACTCGGTGTTCGCAGATGTCGAGTATGAGCGAGGTGGTCACAAAAGTAGGAGGGTGCTGTCTCTGCAGTAGCAGGACAGACGAAATAGCGCAGAAGTGTTGGAGCGCGGCGTCGCCGGGCACAGTTGAATTTCCTATGAAAGGTGAAATCGGCGGCGGCGCGTAGCTCGGGAAATATTATATGAAATTGATGAGTGCCGCTGCGTGTACAAAAGGGCTTGGGCGCGTGCCACAATCGCGCATCAAAGGGCCAACCCCTTTGTGGGACTGTGCCTTTGTAACCCCATCGACGAATCGTATCCATATTATGTCCTACACTGATCGCGGAAGACAAAATGGATTTTTCTCCTCCTGCTTCGAATTTATAGTCGTCGAAATGTGACGGAGTTAATTCATAAATTGTCGATCGTTTCGAATCAGTCGCTGCCGATTGTACGCATAGAAAATAATAGTTCTGCTGAACTGGTCTGCGAATATGTGGACTCTCCGCGTCAGTTATTCCGGAAGTCACTGCGTCTCTGTCTCTTAAAGTCGCCGTGAGGAAATATTCGAAAAAAGGGTAATAAGGGTAATAAGGTAAAAGGGGACTAGCTTGCAGAGTCACAGAACCAAGTTCCTTAATCGCGGTGCGCGGGCAACGGGGGAGGGGGCATCGCGTCCGCGAGCGAAGGAAGTATACGCGGGCGAGCATAAGTGGCTCATGCGGTGTAGTAATGGAGTCGACTTTCGTTAGCGAGACCAATCGAAGCACAATTCGCCGGAAGTAATGGCGAGAATTATGGCAGTATTAAGCCTCGTGAAGTAGAGCGACGTCATTTTGTAACCGGCTCTCGCGACTTTTTATACGCGTTTATGTAAATTGCTGTTTTACGCGAGCATCGTCATAACAGGCAACGACGACTGTGAAAGAGCACGTAACAAAAGAGCCGTGGCAACGTTGCGCAACAAAAATCTCGTTCGTTATGATATTCCACGACGTTCGGTTAGCTTGAGAATAATTGTCAGCTGTTAACGAACAAAGAAATGATTAAAAGAGTTCCCTCATTCGTTTAATTTGAAGGCCTTCGATTGAGACGTTGCCCTGCGCGCGTTCCTCGCTTTATTTGCTGCGCGTCTGTTGAAACCATCATACTTTTCATAGTAATTAATGGATTTTGCACGTAAATTAAAAAATTAGTAAAATCGTGTTCTTAATGGTCGCGCAATTGACTCCGTGATGTAGCTGCGTTTGCGTGCCGTGGCTGCATTAGCCGATGGGACGTTCATTCGGATGCAAATTCGGGGCGTGTGTTGCGTTAAAAAGTAATAACAGAAATTCACCTTAATTGGTGCAAAAGCCGGCATGCTCTAGCGCAAACAACTGTAGCAACCTCGTATCGTCCTGACAATTAAACTTGATATGCGGGAGATCCTGCAACATGCCGCGCACCGACGTTGCTCATAATTACGCGGTAATTAGAGAAGTTTGTCGGCAATTAACTTCGTGAATATCATCGCGTCGTGCCTTATTCCCATATCGCTTCGTCTCGGCTAGGGCGAATGTCGAATGTGGCATCGAAATGTCAAGAAAACGTTGTCATTAATTGCAGCAAACATTGATGGAAAATTGATTTCAACCAATTAACGAACCAAAAACTTTAACTCGACCCAGTAGAATGAATAATACAGTACGTTTAACATTAAAAGACTGTGTATCCGAAACAATAAGTTTTTTTACTAATTATTAAGTAATTGTCTAGTTACAGTTTTCTGATTTAAAAGGAAACTGTCATTTAGAAATTCCACGATGCTATTTGTATCGTAAATGAAAAGATAATTACCACGTGTATATATGCATTTATGTTATCCAGTGCGTAATACAAAAATGTCATAAGCGCGATGCGTTTCTCGCGCTATTACTTTTGCCGTTTATATCAAGATTCCTTAACTAGTCAAGTTAATTCATTTGGCCGACTTTAGAATAGGGACAGTCTTGCGAAGCGAGGTGATGAAATCCTACGTATGTTTTACATAGAAACCGAAGGAAGACAACGTTCTTCTTCCCCAATACCGTATTATGTAACTTAATTTATCTAGTTCACTTGTCCAGTGCAGTTTGTGAAAATACTTTTCGAAAAGAAAATACAATTGACATGTACACGAGAAGAAGTAACTTTGCAACATTTTCTTGCCGCAAATTATTTGCCAAAGTAAGAAGCGTTGCTGTAAAACGATTATAAAACTTTCGTTACTTTAATTCGTGTTCTCGCGTGTTAGCAAGAAATGCGTTACAGTGGAAGAAAAATGCCCGCTCATATATATAAGCACGCGTGATTATATATGACGATTATGACAATTATGTAGATTTGTGGAGATTTTATACACACACATGAACTCATAAATCCTCGTACATGCCTATTAGGAGGGTTCACGAGTTGAGTTTATTGCATCACTAAAGAAATTCCAGAAACGGTCATGTATGCTCATGAATGATCGTACATTGTTGCAGCTGATCATGCAGGGGTCTTTATATTGTTTTCCCGGACATGGTCTGAATCGAGGCGCGTTAACA
>JABFPT010000384.1:14804-26818 GCA_022817245.1 Nixonia krombeini | reverse complement strand
AGGGAAATATAAATTTTCAATAAAACCTAATTTATTTATTTCGATAAAACCTATTTATTTTCAATAAAACGTTTGCAACAACGACAGGCCTTGTTGTAAAAATAACGATCACTGTTCGTTTGGTAATCATTCACAGATTTATTGTTGGTTATTCGTTACTCTTACTTGTATTTTAAAAAATACAAAAAAATGAAATAGAAGTTGTAAAGTGAACAGTAATATCGGGTGATAGAGAAAGTCTCCGCCATTTTCTGTGGAAAATCTAGTGGCAAAAACAGCAAAGACTTTTTATATCACCCAATATTTAGATTACGTTCTGTTTGTTGCAAAAGTGTGTATTGTTCTTGAAAACTAAGTGTTACGTACTCTCGAGATGGCAGTGCGAGGAAATGTCTAGAAAAATGTAAATCGTTGAGTGCTTGACTGTATTCTTCAGTCCCGTGGTTCATTGTACGACGCTTTTGTTCAGCGCAATAACATCTCGCCACAATGGAGTGCACAGCTGTTCTAAATACATCATGTCTTATCTATCAAATTCCACATTATTCGCGAAAGGTGGTACTCGATGCCAATTTGTTCAATTTACATTTACCACGTACAGTGAATTCAACGTTTCCGAGAAATAATTGTATTAAACTTGGAACACTTGTGTTTTTATTTCGAGAGATATACGACTCGAATCATTTGGAATAAGCGTCGAAATTATGCGATACGAATCTTATGATAAACGTGACTTGCGAAATGAATAAATCCGAGTTTGGCATAAGCGATGAAAAGACTAGGTATAATTTGGCGATCAGAGGTGTTACATCAGTGACGATAAATGGTCGAATCGTGTGAACGATAATTAACGGATTTCCATGAAAATGTCATAAAAAGTGCCGCCCTCTTGAAATTATAATGACACAAAGCGCCGAAAACGAAAGCTTTCCAAGGAAGTCGTTTGCTTCGGCACGAACAATTTCAGGACTAATTTGAGCCTTGCGTTTCCGGCTTTCGTCTCGTTTCCTCATTTACTTAAACCGGTATTTATTACAGTCTCTATTTTTTCAATACGAGTACAACTATAAGCAAATATACTGAACAATTTTCTCTATCGAGAATACAATCCGCGTATAAATCACCGTCGGATTACACGCGCGAAACAAAGACCTGTCGTCCAGTACCCGTGAAACTCGATTTGCTCAACGAGGCGACTCAAGTACCGATACAAGTACCATTAACTCGATAACTTATCGAACGAACGATTCCCGTCGAGCGCAGTCCCGTGTCTCCAACGTCTTCCCGTCCCGGCTAATCAAAACTGACCTTTTCCCTCGCAACGCTTGCTCCGCTCCCTTAATCATCCGGGCGTTTGAAATTAATCGTTCGGTTAACCGATAATCCGATTAACGAATGCCGATTCGAGTAACGATCGTGAATCACGGCGTTGTAGCAAGAGCGAGAATACGATACGAGAATAACGAGGAGAGCGTCGCGGCGACTCGGCGTCGGACCGGACGAAGCTTTATCTTCCCACAGATGGCATTGACTTCGAGGTGATGTACTAATTGTACTAATGCAGCGTGGCGTTTGCGTACTTTACCTCCGAAGGACACGGCAAAGTCCCACGAATCGGACGTTCCCGTAAAGATAACGCGGGCCATATTGGTTTTATTAATAAAGGCGGAGAAAACGTGCTAACCGCGCGTGAAAGCAGCGCGGCTTATCACCTTCGCGAGAAGTAAAAGGAACGGCCGGATCGAACGGGTGTTCTCGTCGTCGAATTATCCGCCGATTGATAAACGCGCGAAGACCGTCGAAAGTACGATGCCGGTGACGTTTCATACGCGCTGTTAGGCGAGTCGCCAACATCCGGATGTTTATGGGCCGAGCGCGCTCGTAACGTTGATAAGAACGAGTGATTCATAAACGTCTTAATTCACCAGACTTTGTAAAAGTCCTGTACCTCATCCGGGAATAATTCTTCGCCCGCGATCGTCGGCATAACCGCGCGCGCGCGCTTCATTAAATTAACGTATTAACACGTACAGCGACGCGCGATCAATTAGGATTAAGTATTTAATTATAAGGCGTGTAAAAGCCATCGCGACGAGCGGAGATGGCGCAAGTATAATCAAACGAGTGGCCGAAGAATGAAGCGCGAGTTATTACTGTTATTAATATTCATTGCGAGGGGCCGTTGGTGGAGGAGGCTCGACGCGCGAACGTCACCGCGTCGAAAAATCAGCGCCGATTGGAATAAAAAAAGGAAAGAAGTGTCAGGCGGATCGGAAACGGCGCCCTCCGGACGCCCGCGGCGTCGAACCGTTGCGGAACGCAGTCGCGCGGCTGCGACGCCAACTATTCCACCGGCCCACGCGCCTGCTGACATTTATTTTCAATTATTCGCAATTAGCCGCATATGTTATTCAGGGAAAGCGATTCCTTGCGCGGCTTTTTTTACCCGGCGCGTAACCGAGGTTACGCAGATTGTCTATTTTATTAAGAATGCTTTATGTTGGCGCCGCGCTCGAGCGAGCGGCGAGCCAGTGTTAAATTACCACGAAGATTCTTCACCACGCAGGGAAGATGCTTTGCGCGAGATTCGAAGATGCAATCGGACTTTCCTGCTTTCATTCGCGCTCGTCAATTCCGCACTTTGAATTAGTTTTCATCATTTTTTCGACGTTGGTTTATACACTCGTGGGGGGAATATTTTATATATATAGATATATATGTGTGGGTATGTGTGTGTGTGTAAATTGTGATGATGGAAAAAGTGATGTTACGAACAAAACAATTATCTACTTTTACAAAAATTCAATACGTATTTCAACTACAACTACTACTATTACTATGTTATTCCATATAATTTACTTACACTGCATTGTTTAGCAAACCGAACATTTTTATACGTAAAGTATACACGCTTTATACGTAAAATAGACATACAGAAATAAATCAGTGTAAGTAAAATCTATTTGACATTTTACAGTGGTTGTTGTATACATAAATAAAGATCTATGTACGGAGAATACACAGTTAAATATATTTACATTTGTATGTAAGTATATATATATATATATGTTCTATGCATGAATTATATACAACCTACATATAATTTGGGCATAAATGTAGCATAAGTATGCATAGATGATTTACAATTCATTCACAAATATTATATGCCTGTGTTGTATACGCTTCCCACGGACCATCCGCTTTTTACACAGGTACATTTAATTACGCGCAATTTCCATTTTTATCAACACTCTCGGTAATTTATTTCCCGAAATATTCTTGCGCAATGGGAGAAATTTATCGGAGGTAGGTGTGTTTAGCGAATTCGACAAGGGGATTAACATACTCTGAGACGCTTGCTCTCTCGTTTCGAACAACGTCAGGTACTAATTTGGAAATCTGTGCGATAGCCAATGTCAGGCGACAGGTCTTGATAAATCGCGACGACGCGGTGGCAGAAAGTCGACGGTGTGTAATCATTGCTGATAGCACGGTAAAAAGTAATCGTTTAATGGAACGCTCGATAGTAAATTAATATTTATTTACGACGATCGACGTCGGAATAAGGCTGGACCACACGTGATGAATGACTTTTTGTTTCGTAGTACATGGAAATGATTTCATTCCCGTATAAACCGATGTCGTTGGCTTAAGATAATGCAAATATTCCTTGGTTGACTTTTGGTATAACTTTTGTAACGATTTGTCATCATTACCCCCCCCCTGCCATTATTATCCATATTGCCTCTTCGCAATAACAATTGATTGAATTCGCAATGAAATAGAGCACTGACAGGGTATTCGTCAGATACGCCTATTACAAATTTGTTACAGCTGGTTCAAATGAACTTTTACTGTAACCCTGATTAGAAATAATCCAGTGTCCGTTAATTTATTTATTCCATTTACTATGTACTCTTACCGACTATTCCATGAATTGTTTAAGTACCCGATCGGTACCCAGAGAAAACTAAGTTAGATTTTAACTGGCAAGACAAAAGCTTGGCATTTTTTATCAGGGCCTTATCAAGGACCTTACTGTCCACATACAAATATTTGAAATAACAGTACCTGACCAGGATTTGGTCAGTCATTCTAATCTATTAATATTTAGATTTCTATAGCTTTATTGCTGACTTGATTGGAGGATTTAAATTATGGTAATACGAATGGCGACGCGACGGTTGAATTGCGATGTGCGATGAAAAGATCGAGTAGCATGGAAATCGCTGCGATGACATTAGACGCAGCTTCTGCAGAAGCGCATCGAGACAAGCGGCGCCGAGAAGTCCAACATCAAAGACGTGGGCGACAGGGACATTTAAAGGGATCCGAGTCCTTTTCCCGCGTTATTTATGTCTTATCGGCCTGGCCATTTCGCACTAGCACATGAAACACTTTTGATGAATGGGACGCCGTTAATCATATCGTGCTCTGTATGTCTGGCCAGGAATCTCTGCGAGCTTCGCGATATTTATTAAATTGTATTCAAGGGTTTCATAAGTTACTTTGGACATTTGGTTTAAGCAGTGAACACATGTTGGATTACAAGGTAAAGATCCAACTTGTTTTGAATTAACTGGTCAGGTTAATCTAGTTTCAAGGGCAAATGTCAAAAATTGGTATATTGCAACGAGGTGAATTGAATATCATTACTCAACTTTGTAAAGTAAAGAGTCTAAGTAAAATAGTTTGATATTAACATGTTTAATGCCAGATTTACGGACATAGATTATATCTACGTTTTACCGACTGCATGTTAATGTTCAAAATTGACGATTGTGGACGAAATGAGAATGAAATTTTGAGAATCGTTTACCTTTAATTACTGAGTAACTTGCAACCTAACAATAAATTATTTTGGGTATTATATAAATATATCTCGAACTCGAAATATATATCGACGGAAGTTACTGAAAAATCGATTACTTTCTTCCTTTCGACATGACATTCTTCGGCAACGCGTCTTTTTAAAAACACGTGACAAAGACGTACGTCCTCGTTACACGTTCTCGCGTAGCGACAGTTTTGCGAGAGTGGTGGGACCGTTGCGAGGAAGTGAAACGGTGTGGCTATGGCTAAAAGCACCCCCGCAGAGCCAAGGACCGCCCGTAAAGTTCCAGCAAGGAAATATTTTACCATTTTTACCGGAAAATGTCGTGGTGTTGTGCCTCGTCGGGAGACTTGCTGTTTGCTTCCAAAGACATTATTCAAGCACTTACAGAGTGTCGTAGAAGTTCTGTCACGGTTCGTAGCGAAGAAAATGAATTCACTAGTAAATACAATTTTTTCATTCCAATTGGCCATTAAAAAATCAATAGAAACACGTATTTTCTGGTGTTACATTAAAAAATTTGATATCACAATATTTTTACACAAATTCTGTCAAATTTTCCAAAATTAGATTACTCCTCCACCTCAAAAATGTTCTATTTTTCTCTAATATCTCCTTTCCTAATGACGGGAGAGGTCAACATGGGTAGTGATTCTTAATGTGCGTCGCGAGATCTATCTGTTGGTGTATAACACAAAGCTGTACCTTGAAGTTGATTTTTCGAAAAAAATTGAAGGGGTACCCCTTTTGAAAAATACGGAAAAATCAACTTCGGCTTTCAGCTTTGAATCATATACCAATAGATAGATCTCGCGACGGGAATCAAGAATATACCCATACATTGAGCACTCCCGCCATTAGGAGCGGAGATATTGAGGGAAAAAGGGAAATTTGGTGGGGATAAAATCGTAACTATTGGTGTTATAACCGTCATTAAATGCTATATTTTCGGTTCAGACTATCGTGCCTTAGCTCGCTGGATAGGTCTCAATGTCCGGAATAAGATGGTGTTTCATTTACTTTAAAATTCACAGCTGTAGAAAAGTTACAGCGTGAAAACTGTAAAACTCGGTAAATTACGCCACCACCACATAATTTATCTCGTTTTTCTCGAATATCTCTGCAACTAATGGTTTGAGGGACCAATATGTGGGGTTATTCTTGATGTCCGTCGCGAGATCTATCGATTGGTGTGTAACTCAAAGCTGTACCTTGAAGTTGATTTTTCGAAAAAAATTGAAGGGGTACCCCTTTGGAAAAAGACCGAAAAATCAACTTCGTCTTTCGACTTTGAATTTTATACCATCAGATAGATCTCGCAACGCACATCAAGAATCACTACCCATGTTGATCCCTGTCGTCGTTAGGGGAAAAGATATTGAGGAAAAAGGAGAAAAATTGTACCCCCTTAGAAAATCTCGAAAACCTTTTGTCAAAAAACAATTGGTACCATAAGCGTAATCGAAAGCTATATTTTTGATTCGTGTCAATGTGCTTCTGCTCATTCGATTGGTCTCGTTACCCATAACGGAATAATGCCTCGTCCACTTTGAAGTTCTCAAACGGGGCAGAAATATAGGGTGAAAACTTTGAAATTCCATGGCTCACTCTCCCTCATTTCCCTCTTCAGTTCTTTCCTCTTCAGTTCTTTCCCCTCATATTTCCGCCACTTATTTTGGAAAATTCGTCCAAACTCGTTCTAAATCTCGTCGAAAACTAGATTTTTATTACGGTTCTATTCAAAACTCTTCTTTCAAAAATTTAACCCCCAAATATTTTTTTCATTCTTTTCGTAAAATTTCCACTTTGTAAAATTCGTTAGAAGTTTTAGAACTACTATCGAATTACCCAAGATTCAAATTATTTTTTTGATTCTTAAAAAAAAGGAGCGGTAACTTTACAATGGTGTCGTCGTGATTCCAACGGGAGGTCTGTAACGATTGCGGTCCGCGATGCGGTATAGGATACATATAATCAAACGTGTTTTATAAGACGTGACATTACCTTTTACTTGACTGATAACATCAGTCTATAAATCATTCGGTAGAGTAATGATTTTATTACTCATTATAATTTTTTCACATCTCGTCGCCTGACTTTCTCAACGCACCAGCGTCACAAATTCATTCGGATTTAACCGTCCGTTGCACACGAACTTCCTGTTCAGAGCGAATAAGAGAAGTCTAACGCGGGCTTATCCTAATGATTCCGCGTAATAAATTTGATACGATTCTCACAGGCGTTTAACGTGGGTACGTTTACAGCCACTTGCCGATAGTGGAAAAGTAGTTGACTGTCGTAAATATAAATTTTCCATGACAGTACTTAACGAACTCTTCGTTACAAAATGCATGTCTCGCACCAACGCTAAAAAGGAATATTGCTGTATAATTCACTTAAGCTTCGCTTCCAAATCATCGTCTGCAAAACTCTTTTTCCATCAGCAATAGCAAATCGTCTCGAACAGTGATAAAATACCGTTAGGAACAGTATCGCGTTACGTTTACCCAAACATTCGCGCGTTATTGCCGCGAAATTCGATTACCGATAAGTAATAGTAATGTAAAAGGGTAATAAGTTGTTGGCGAGGTTCGAATTTAAAGGCGACATAAATTTCGCAGGCATATGCGTGGCAGCGTCTGAAAAGTACGATATCATTTTCGATGCTTTGATTGGTGGACTTGCGCCGATCGAGCCGGCCGAGGGCGATTGTTCGAGCGATTCGCCGTTACGCTTTATGAGAACGAAATTGCGAGGAGTCGGTAATGCGAGAACGCATACAGCCTCGGGCCACGTTCGCCTGTGACTTATCGTATACAAAATGGGTTGTTAAGTCCGCCCCCAACAAAAAAGCCAGCGAAATGTTATCTCGCTATTCACGTTCGGGAAGATCGATTAATTAAATCTCAATTAAAATCTAGCTCAACGTCATTGCGCTTCTAACGCGCCATTTGTTCCTCGTTACGTTTGTCTTACGGTAAACGTCGCGTTTGGATTACGAAGCGATGTACTAACGAGCGCATGTGTCAGATTTACTGATTCTTTTCGCGATGTGGTTCGGACCAATTCGCCAAATATTTCCGGACGGGCGCGTCAATTAACAAGGCGCCGTGTCCGAAGTCGTTTGCGAGCGCGGCCGCGATAATTCGGATGTCAGGGTCGTCGCGCGGTCGAAATTGGTAGGGGGAAGTGGGTAAATGTCGTTTCTCCAATTCGACATTTCCTCTCGCCCTGACACCGCGTCCTCCCGTCGCTGGATTTCTCGTATTCGGAAGCGCGTGGCCCTAATCCATCCGACGGGCCGACACGGCTCGTTCGGCAAGCGCGTGAAACGCGCATGGCGTAATGGAAGGCGACGTCGAGCGAAGGGCGAACGGCGCAGACTTTTAATCAAGCCTCCGCGTCCCGGACTGATCGTTATTATAGGTGTACGGTTTCGCGCGGTGGCTACCCGACACTTCGCTTAACGATACGTTTTTACCACTGACGCCTTCTTCTCCTTTAACTCCCCCCCGCCCCTCCTCCCATTGCCGGGCCCAGCAAACAAGCCGCCCGAAAAAAAGAGAGAAATGTGCCACGTGCAATCACCTCCTGTTTGGTCTCAGGTGTTGACCTTTGCAAAGTCATCGCGCGATAAGGTTTCCCGTGGAATGTCTCGGAGAGTTGCGTGAAGGATTTACTGTATTCACTCGCAAATTGCAAATATGCATTTAACTGCAGTGCCAGATATTTCACGATAGTGGGAAACGTAATTTTGTAAATTGTATTGCGTCCTGAATTTCTTTTTTCCGCGGTAATTTCGAATTATACGATTACTATTTAGCAGAGTTCGTCAGCTTGGAACACGTCGGCCATGTTTTTTTTTTTAATCAAACGTCATATCCCCGACATTCAATCGTTTTCGTTCATGTATTTCTAAGGAAATAACTAATTTCGGTCCTCGATATTAAAGAATACCTTTACGATTCAATGTAATTTTATTATGAAACAATTTTTTCAATTGTTCTGCAATGAGATTGTACCATTTACAACGTTTTGTAAATTTATTTTGAAATAGAGTTCTCTCGCGATGCGACACTAAAAGGGTTTCTGTAAAATATGTAATTGGCGAAAATTCTACAATTAATGGTACACTGACAAAGGAAGAGTATGCAAACGTTAGTGTCGATAATTTCCTCTCCTCAATTTTTGTCGAAACTACTAAAAAAGGGTAGTAACTAATCCGCAGTCTCAAAATTAATATCCATTCAAAAAATCCTTCCGAAAATCGCCGATTCCCGAACAGTCGTACTGAAATAGGTTTTATTTTCACGGTGTTTAAAAACCGAGGAATTCTCTCTTCCTACCCTCCCTCTTCCCCTCCCCGATCTCGGGTACTTCCGTTTCCTGCGTTCGAGAGCGAGGAAAGTAGGTGTGCGCCCTTCCGAGTAGCGGGCGAACTCGTGATCTGCTACGTCTCAAGCGGTGCGCGATCGGCGAACGCGTACGTGTAAACAGCGGCGGAAATAATACCGTGAGTCCGGCGTCGCAGGCACATTCAGCGGGCGAGCGTGGTTAACTTCATTCACAGCTATCCCCGGCGGCACATCGGCGCGCGGCTGCGGAGGTCGCTGTGTTTTCTGAGCCGCAGACCTTCCTAAACAACCTCCGCGCGCCGCCAAACCGGTCGGATTTAGATCGATGGACTCGCCGACGGAGCGCCATTACGTGGATTATGAAAGAAGCGGAGATATTTCGCCGATTCGGGAAGAATTTTTGCACACATCCGCGTCCTTGCGCCGGGCGACCGGTTCGTCTCGGTGCCGATCAATCGAACACGATTTTCTCTCGGCTACTGCGAAGATCATATTTTTTTACGCCTTCTTTCAAAACTACTACTTTTTACCTATAATAATAATAATAATAATCATGCTCACTGATTTTTGCTGGCAACATTAACAAAATCTAGTAATCACTTCTTCTCTCTTCGTTCTTATTTAATTTAACCTTCTTTACGGAATAACACCGTTAACGTCGACGATATTGATTTAAACGTTAAAGGCACCGACGATACAATTGAGAGAACGAAGATGAGTGATAAAAAACGCGTTAGAGTGAAAGATTCGTGTAATATGATCGAATTTCGTAAAAGGTGTTCAACTGTACTGGGTGTTGAACTCTCGTTGATATAAATATGTCTCTCACCGTCGTACCGTTTACGAGCCACGACAGCTTTTCCCTGCATCTCGTTTTACCGAAAAACATTGTTAACGATATCAAGGATGGCGACTAACGCGCAGGTTTGCACGAATCGCGCCGCGATACACCGAAGGGAATTTTCACGGGTGCTCTCGCGATCGGCTTTTTCCGGCCGACGTTCCCTCGGCGGCGAAACGTTAAATCACGGGCGATAACGCGCCGTTTACTCAGGTACATAGAGCCAAAGCGATCGGCCTTTTCGCCGAGCCTTCTCGTCGATCGAGGAGGACAGGTTTTCGTAATAAATCTCGTGCAGAGAAATGCCCGCTATGCAATCAACGCTGCACCGGCAATCTGCCCGGCGTGCCGCATATACGCGTTATGCGCCAGTGTGATACTCGCGCCATGAGGCGTATACCCCTGACTATGCTTACCCCGATATACATATACACGCGCGTAAACGCCGCTCGCCGTGCACCAGTGCGTGCCCAAATGTGAGCATGTGGGCACCTATAAATATACACGGGGTGTTGCCAAACCGCAGCCCTTCGATATCTACCCTTTCGGCAGCTCGTTATTTTCAACGAACATTCGACACGTTCGTACGCGCACAACACGTACGCGAAAATACGAAAATACGTTTGCCAGAAAATAATCCCGATAACGATCAAAACGTATTTTCTCACGGTACGGAATCTTTCAGGATAAATGTTGTTGCGAAATTCCAGCTTAACTGATTTATCGTTATACGTTCCGTTAATGAATCCCTTCCCAGAAAATAAGTGAAAACGAAAAGTAAATTTATCAATTCATATCTCACGTTGATTACTCGTCAAAGGTTTATCAACGAATAATCTATTATGATTTATCCGACGCGAGAGGCGAGGAAGATATTTGTTACACATGCGGACTATTTACGCGGTAAACGCTATAATTAAGTCGATTACGGCACCGGGTGTACATAAATCACGGCACCTTCTTAATCCCCGCAATTAATAACGGGAATTCATTACATCGAACAATACTTTGGTTGTACGCACCGAGTCGCTTGAAAGGTCAAAGTAATTTTCACGGGAATCAATTAAACAAACGGATGTTAATTCCGTAATTAATCGACGTTTATGACTTTAATGACGCAAGCGGCGTGAAATGGCCGTTTCTGATTTCCACACACCCAGTATGCGAAGCAAATGCGTCGAGGAGCTGCCAAAATTGCAGCCATTACCTCGGCAAAGGCGAGAACAAGTCACTGTTTGCTTAACGCGGGCGGAACTCGACAAACAGACTTGCACGAAGAAACATTGAGACTGACGCTGAGAAAAGCGTCTTTCGGAAGCGTTTCGCACAAGAGACTCCGTAGTTGTGTAATACGATACACCGCCGGTAAAGCCATTCACCTAATTGTTAATTACACACGTGGAAGTCAGAACAAATATTTTTCGAAATGTATTCAAAAGCACGAATGCTCCTCCGCGCTGCACTTGGCACTGGTCGTGTTTACACACCGAGGCGGTTTATCCCTTATTTCGTTTATCCGCTCCTTCGCACAGCGCGTTGCGGTATTAATTTATCGCTCGCTTCGACTCTGACTTTGCCGCGTGATTTATTAATAACAGCGTTAGAGAATTGGACGGCAAATTCTCGACAATTGTTATTTAGAATTGTAACGATAGTTCGAGGCTACTCGTCGAAAAGTGTCTCGCGGCGCGATTATTTTGTCGAACTTATGAAAATACGCTACTTGTCCGGATTTGTTCGAATACTTTTGTCCAAATTCATCTGAACTCTTCAAATTGACCAGTTTTCCGTCTCTCGTCGATTTTGTCCAAATAATTTCGCCCTCGAGTATACTCGCATTTCGCGCACATGTAACAAAAAAAAATGAATAATGTAACGCTTCGCCTCGCCAAGGTCTGACATTATTTTCTAGAAAATGTTACAGAATAAAAACTTCATCGCCAATCCTTTCTCGTCGACTAATTTCAATGTACAACGTGTGCAA
>JABFPT010000383.1:0-10761 GCA_022817245.1 Nixonia krombeini | reverse complement strand
AAGTTTTGACGACACGAAACGATCAAAAATTAAGTTTTCGATTGAACTTTGTTTGTTACCAATATACAGTATTGTCGTTTTATCATTCAACTTAGAGACAAAAGCTAAACAATGGGCACGTTTTTAACAACAGACACGCTAATTCTACTTCGGAGGGCTGAATCTCAGATTACAGAAGAAAACCACCACAGAAATATCCACACTTTTTCTATCAGTTTATTTAACAGGTAATGGCACTATCAATTTTCTCTCGGTAAGATTGCTGTACAGAACATTTGACATTGGTACGACTCCAACCGGGGTTTTTCACGTACCTTTTCGTATTACATCATTTTAACCGTACAAAAGGAAGTCTCTAATTTCTTTATGCATGAAGAATCGTTGCAAACGTATCAAGATGTTAATGCATCGTTCATCTAATCTTGTTCGTTACTCTTTTTAACTTTTCAAAATACGGTGACACGCGTGTGTACGTGTGTAAGTTTTTGATTTAATGAAAATTACAGTAAGAGGACAAATATTCAAATCTGTTAGAGATTTAATCACTAAACTCCTTTGACGATAAAGACAAAATATTTTAAATTGAACCGTTTTTTTTTTGTTTAAAAAACTTCATCCTTGAAGGGGTTAATAGTTTTATCGACGCACTACTTTCTTATCCAACAATTCATTCCATCATTGCATGAATTCCGTATCTTCGTTGTCATTTCCTTCAATTAAATCGTTAACATTTCCTGCTTGAAGAAAATTTTTTTTCGAAGTAAAAGGAATAGGGAGGCAGTCTAGAAAACAGTACGTACGTATATTACAGGTTTAATCGGCAACTAAATTAATTAAATTGCACTTCCGTTAGTTAATTTCAGGACAAGTATTACTAATACATCCCCCTGTACTACTTAGAACTTCCTAGACTCAAAAATGGTTTTACGATAAACATTAAGCGTTAATGTTATTAATTTATTAACAAAATACGAAAATTCCGAAAAAGTAGCAAACCTTTGTGTACGTTTCTTTCAAACGAACGCACACATTTTCAATTCCTTTTACATCAGTATTTCACCATTAATCATTATCTTATCACGTTGACTTTAAATATAACGTATCACTCGCTAAATCACTTTACTAGCGTGCTTACAATTGATAATTATATCATTAAAACGGAATATAAATGAATATTGCAGTAATTCAACAGTTAATTATTGAATCTGACAAAGTATTATCATAGAAATAATAAATGCGTAAAATTTAGAATTAAAATATAAATTTATAGTAAGCAATAAAAAATGTATTCTTATAAAGAATAAAAATTTGATTGTACCATATGTGTACAGATTTTAAACAATCGAACAATTTGTTGCTGATAATTGTTACTTGTTCGGAATGTCAAAATGTATAATAATACACGAAACGACTTAGCAGCGACATGTGAGATACACAGACGTATCACATCGTATGTATGCAGTATGAGTGCATAATACTGTAATAGGCGACGTGTGGCATCAGGAATGTAACGCAGTATACTAACATCTAAATATAAAAGGAAACCTGGCTGTCGTCAAACGGTGATGCACGAGATAAGCTGTTGACACAGTTGGCTGTATTGCAATTGGTCCCCGCTAATCCTCCTCATTTTTATACCCTTCACTTCTCTTTCCTCCGATTCGCAGACCCGAAGTTCTATCTGAACGCCACCGGGATATTCTAAACTTAATCCACCACCCTCGACTTCTTCCCTAGAAAATATGAAACCTTTCGGAGGTGCCCTGGCGTCTATTATCTGCTTCACACGGCCCAAAATAGTTTCTGAATTTAATCTGCTTGATTCGTCCGACAGTGTCACTTCCACCTCTGTCGGTATTGATGTGCATAGTGGTCTACCTGTTGAAATTCACGACAATGATATGCATTTTGCATGCGTACGGTAACAGTTTGTCACGAACGTAAAAAATATTAACAGAATTATTTTTTCATCGTAGCGTAATTACTTACCGATACCTCGTGTTATACTTGGTCGCGAAGGATCACAGGGCTCTGATATGATAAAACTGGGAAGAGGACTGTAGTGCGGCAGTGCATCTTCCAACGAGTCTGGGGAAGGAGAAGGTGACGGCGAACAGCGTACCAACGTTACTTGACCCCCCAAAACATCCGTGACTGAAATTTGTGGTGGTACCTATCCATTGTTGCAAAAATTAATATGCGTATAATGTACAAAATACTACCTACTGAACTGTTCATCTAAAAATTAATTCGATTACTATTTTTTTTTATTTCTTCTTTTGTTACAACGTAAATCAAATGTATATAATTATTTACATCCGTACGTACCCTTAGAATATCAACAGGATGTTCCTCCTGTATCATGTCCAATGCCGGACTGTTGCTTGGGGAATAGCTAACAGGCGTCGTTGCTGGCGATCTGTGATGTCTCAAAGGACTCAAGTCCAGAGGTGTTGCCGGTGGTTGCGTCGGCGTACCATGCACTATGCTTCCTTGCACCGGTGTTGTAGTCAACCCACTAAGGCCTGACAAAGAATCACATATTTCGATCATTTCTAATACACGTAGTGTAATATACCTTATCAGCACTCGAATGTACGGTCAACCCTCCTGTAACGCGGGTTACATATAAGGCGGAGCTAAAATGCGACAGCCCCACATACATTACCGTTCACGTGTACAAGATCTTTGGAAAAAGATACCAGGGATACGTCGTACTAGGGATATTCAAGTTTAACGGCAAATTTGTGTACCATCGTTGCGGCTACGTCGAAGTACAAAGAAGTAATAAAATGAAATTCAAATACCTTGCGTGATGGCGGCAACTCCTCTTTCGTGAACGGGAGAACCTGGAATGCTAGCAGGACTGTGGGATGGCGATGTTATCCTTTGAAGATGATGATACTCTTGCTGAATTCCTTGAATGCCCGGTCCAAGAGGTCCCGATCCTTCCGACGCGCGTCTTACAGGAGAATATCGTTCGGTTGCAACATGTGCACTTGGTTCTTTATAAGAATCTCTACTACCTGAAATATTTTTTTGCCATTAAGCGTACATCGAAGTTGGTTGATTGCAAAGGCGTTGTAAATCTTTGCGCGAATACGCGCCCGTTACATATGAAGATATTGTAATTTGCAAGTACCTTAAAAATTGAAGTTTTTAACAGTAATTCACGGGTGAAGTTGTGGATAGTTGTACGTATATCAATATCATGTATAAATTATATCACAAGTTTTATTCACGTGTTTTACAATTTAGAAAAATCCACTACCAGCATGAAAACATTAAGCAAATGGTAGCAGTTGTGAAAAACCAGTATTAAAAACAGGTGAAACGTGTAGATACGAGTATGTGCCAAAAACTTACGGTTATCATTCTACATAAACATTTACTCGACAAAATGTATATCTTACAATTCGTTGCTCACAATTATAAACATTTGCAGTACTCAGGCGTTATTCGCCACAATGTTTAAGAAGACTCATCGTACAGATGTCATACTTTACGAAAAATAATCTCATCGCATCAAACGTTCGTTTCACGTCGCGTATTACAAATCATTTCACAATTAATCACTTACATCGAAAAATGTCCAATGACCATTATAAAAAAACTCGAACGTATATGCGAAATACATTGTCGATTGTCAGTCGTTGTTTGGCCTGTGCAAAAGTGTCTTTGGTACATACTCATACTTGTAAAATTAAATAGTAATTGGGAAAAAAGTAATACTTGTGACAAAGGGATATGAGAATTACCGTTATTAACAGGATACAAGGAAGTTTTCCTATGATGGGAGTGTGAAGATCCTCTAAGATGAGACGGCAACAGTTTTGGAAGAAAGGCTCTCTTCATCCTAGCTTCAACGTCCATAATGATCTCCGAACTTATAACTACATGCATGTTATCAACGAACGACGCGTGGCGATGCAGTAGACGCAACAAAACCATGCAAAATCCACCAGAAACAAAACCAAGTAAATAAAAATAATAGTGAACAGATGCTGTGCATGTACGGAGTGAGTATCCATACATCGGATCTTGCAAGCACAATCAATTGCGACGAAAAGAAATTGCGTCACACAACTTTGCTTTGAAGTTACGCATATCCCTACCTTCTCGTCGGCCATTAAATTCAAATTGTACGCCATACTTTGAAAAGTGCTACACGACTACTCTGTACATTAAGTTTACAATCACCTGCGTATATAGCCACACGTACGTTGCACGTGCAAATTTCTTAATCAAAAATTGAAGAAAAATAATAATAAAAAGTAAATGGTATTGAAATGTGTAGTGTTATCGTACGTACTCGGTCTTTGCATAACCGTAGCAAGGCCACTACGCCTCCTTCGATCGCTTCCTACAACAGCGTTCGAATTGTTGCTGCCGTTTACCTCTCCAGTATTGCCGGTAACATTCAATGTTTGCGAACACTTTGTCATCGTTGAACTACCGGTCTATGAAAAAAGCAATAATTGAACTCGTATATCTATAAAAATATTTTGAAAGGAATACAGTTATTTCCCGAACCACCGTATTCATCAACTTACAGGTTGCAATTGTTCTCTGCTGCCTGGTTGACTCCAACCTCCATCTTCTCCTCTCCCAGAACTACCGCTGCGTTGTTGTTGTTGATAGAACACGTGAAGATTGGCACCTCCGTCGGAAGCTCGCCTTCCAAACCCGCCAGCTACCGAAATCATTACAGCATTATCTGCCTGAGGGAATAGTTAAACTGCTCAAATAATACTTAAGAAAACAAAAGACTACAAACTTGCTCCCATAACGGTAGGTGGTTTTAACAGATGATGATCCTTTATTTGGAAGTTTTGCGGCGGTTGGTGCTGAACCAGAGGAAGATTCAATGGGAGATTTGTGTGTGGCAACACCTGAGGCTCCGCGTTGTTAGGCAGAATAGGTAAGAGATTCAACGGCGGGTACGCTGACGAACAATTACACGAACAAGGATATGACGTAGGTGGCTGGTGCGCCGTATCTCCAGGCCCAACAGTATGTCGTCTCGTGGCGTGGTATGGCGTTCCTGGCGGTAGTTGAAGGCCGCTTCTCTCTTCCGTTTCTGTCTCCGTCTCGCCAAACTGTGAAAACGTATCGAACGAATAGAAACGTGGTTAACAAAATAAATGAACTGAAAGTGCGTTTAACACAGTTAAACTTGTCTGTCGTAGATGAAACAGCAATTACGTATTCAACTGAAAACGCACTTTTTCAAGCTGATGTGCACCATCCGGCAAATAATCCCCTGGTATGTTCTGAATGCTTGGGAAATTATTCACAGCTGATTCCAATCGATCAACTAACAAATTGTATATAGCTCCCAAAACGTTAAACTCGTCTCCTCTCAGAGCCTCCCTTAACGACTCTTTGCTCAGGCGAAATAGCGTGCCCATCCTGTCTATGACAAGTTCATTCAATTGCGGGAAAGTGTTCGTGTCGGGACTAATTCTGAAAATATTTATCCAAAAAACAAATTGCCAAACAGTTAAACAGACTGGCGTTGGTAAACGCACAAACGCATTTTATCTTTACAAAAGCGTACCCTCCTGGTTCCGGTTCAACGACCCCATCTCCGCCCATCCAGGGATGTGCCAAAATTTGCGATATGCTCAAACGGCGCTCCGGCTCTACCACGAGCATATGCCTTATTAGTTTTTCACATTCTAAAGGAAAAATAAGCGAATCCGAAGTTAAAACATGTTTCTGATATCCATACTGTTTGCTATACAAATCACTAACAAAGTCAAAACTAGAAAGTACATGTACAATACACGGCCAGAAAACAATGAACAAAAATTAGTTAATAATTGTAAGTTTAGTTCCTGCATACCTGCAGACATAAAAAATGGTATTCTAAATTTTCCCGATATCACTACAGATCTCAACAGTTGCATGGTAGGACCGTCGAACGGCAATGCACCGCAAACCAGCACATACAAAACGACACCTAGGCTCTGCAAATTTAGAATTTGTTTAATTTGATAAATATTTAAATAAATATTAAATATTTCAATAATTTGCACAATAAATTTTAGTACAACATTTACAGAACTGTTTAAGTACAATATATTAATACAATTGTTGCAATGTTGTACCAGTGTGTAGTACACACCCAAACATCAGCTCGTGGTCCGTCGTAATGCTTTCCTTCAAAAATTTCAGGAGCCGCGTATGGTGGCGAACCGCACCAAGTACTGAGCGGAACACCAGGAGTATATTCATTACTAAATCCAAAGTCTGCTAGCTTTATATTATTGTCTGCGTCCAGTAGTAAATTCTCAGCCTATTGACGAACCGAAAGCAAAGTTATTTACAAGTTACATAAGAAATTTTGCAAACAACGAACTACAAATAAAACCTTAAGATCTCGATGAACCACCCCCTGTTGGTGAAGGTAACGTATGGCGTAAACAATTTGTCTAAATATTCTCCTAGCTTCGGGTTCTGGCATTCTGCCATTCCGAACGAGATGATCAAATATCTCTCCACCCGGAGCATACTCCGTGACCAGATAAATCATCTTATCCGTCTCCATAACTTGGTACAATCTGATAATATGGGGATGTCGCAGCTTCTTCATTATCAGCACTTCGCGGAAGATTTTGGCTAAATTCTCCTCGTCCAATTTAGTTTTGTCTATTATTTTAATCGCCACCTGAAAAACACATTATAAATCAAAATCATGGAAACGATTAAAAAACGTGATCGTTGCATTGTTATTTTCAAATACAAATGTCTTCGTTGAAAGCTCTTTGTACACTTGCAACAAAAACATTGTAAGAGACGACATGCCTTCATATTAAACCAAAATAAACAATTATTTGAACCAAGTGTAACAAAGTTGTTTACATGTAACTGAACTCGACAAAGCTCACAAATTTGGCACATTTACGCTTTATTCAACGACTGAGTAGCATTGCCGCGACGTCACTTACAGCACGACGTTGTACCTATTTATTCCAGCGCATCTCAATTGTCTGCAAAAAGCAGTACTGACAGAACGTTATTTATTATTATACATTTATTCGCTCGTTCGAATCCCACTTAAGGAAAATTAAATTTAATGGCTTCAAGATGCGTTTGCGCAGTCGACGCAAATTTTGAATTTAAAAGCAGCGCGGTAAGATTTACTAAGCCAAACGCACTGGTAATGAGATATCGAAAAGGTTGTTATGTTGTTTGAAAGAGCTAACAATTTGTGTTTTTTTTCACCCAACTTCCCATCCTTAACTTTTCATCGTCACCGGCAATAATATGAATGTAAATACTAAAAGGAACAACGCAATTGAGCGTTCACTACGAGTTATAAGTTCGTCCAAAGGGCTAAAATACGACTGCGTTGGCGATAACTTGGACCGCCACTGGCGAATACAATAAACTGACGTTTCCAGATCACAGTTTACCCTAACTAAATTCACCGCGTACTTGCGCAACAAGGATCTTTGGTTAACTACGACAATTTCCGCGAGCAGCCGTTTCGAACTAGATGTCAACCTTTCAAAAAACTTTCATTCAATTTACGACTACGCATTTTTTACGGGGCTTGCATTAGACAACGCAATTCGCGTTGCTGATAGACGCCGTTGACGATCGAACGTATTATCAACGTAATTACACTTCTACCATAATCTTGCAGAATAGAAACTTTGTTTCTAGAATGTTAATGAAACTCTTGTCTGTTCCAATTAGATCAACTGTGCTATTATTATTTGGGATTTACATCGAACGATAAATAATTTCTTCTATTCAACAATTCGTGGACAAAAAATATAACTTGCCGAGGCACGACAAACCGTACACTACGTGAAGCATTTTTCGAAGAGGCAAGCTTCACACAAAGCAGTTCAATTCAACTAATTGCTACTAATTATCGTGAGTTTATCTCCTTTAAAAACATCATAAATTGTAAGACACGATACTGTCTCCTTCAGATCGCAAGTAAAATTTTCTTCCGTTCTTTTTCTTTTTAAGATAAACTAGTTGACCACAGTCTGCTAGTTGCTTATGATAAATTGTACAATATACTACACATTGGATAATGTGCACAGGTAAACGTATAAGTTAGGTGAAGAAATTCGTTCACCCTCTCCGCAGAATGCACAAGACCGAAAAATGAAAGCTTTATTAGCAGCATCGGAAACTGTTTTCGAATTCAATTCCGTTTTGTTGTGCATATCAAACAAATTAATATCTCGTGTCAATTTTGGTTAACTACACTCAAATTTTTGTCAATCTAATCTATCTAGGAGTATATGGAACAAGAGTATTTCTTTTCACGTCGCATATCCGATATTACAAGTATCGTCTTTGCTTCGTCGCAAAAGTGGAAGTATTAATGAAATGTTCTAAGTTACATTATCAAGAAAAATGCAATAATTTCTCGTTAGGCATATCCACAAAACCATCCACAACTGAAAAGAAAATTGTTTGTAAAAAGGAAAGTTCTACAAGCGATTCAATGTCGGTAAACCTATCAACGGAAACCGTTAGCTTTTCCATTAATTCTAAATTTTCAATCGGGAACAATCTAAAACAATCAAGATTGTTAAACGTCAAAAGCATCGCTCATTAGCAGGAAAACACGTGACGCGTATTACTTTTGAATTACGTCCATGCTTTCATATTTCTTTTCTGGAATAAAATTATGCGTACGCGAAATAATAAGTATCAGCTGTATCTCCCAATGTTGACTCGTTCGTAAGTATATTACGTTCATACAGGTCCATCTTCTTCAATGATAAGAGAATATCAGACCATAAGCGTCCAACAAGTTTAATGAAAGTTAATCCACTGTTTAAAAAAATTGTAACAATTTTTAAACACGACGTATCGTAGTCGCAACAGCTGTACAAAGCCGAGCAAAGTTGTAAAACGCGTACCTGTCGATAACGAAAATGAAGTTTCACGTGTCAAGATGCGATACAAACGAGGAGGATGTTACAAAAGTGTAAACTTTTCGAACAGTGTAGTACAGACCGACTACAGCGAGTTTCCGTATGTGACGCAAACGGAATCATGCGTCAAAATGTGTATACTTCCGGTAATCCTTTTTCGCCACAAAGTAAACTCGTTCAATGGAATTTATTTGTACCGTTTCAAGTACGGCAAATTCTCAAATTCATTGATGTTTAAAACAACAATAGGTATGTTTAAAGGCAACGTGACGACGAAAGATCACAGGACTATTGTCCGATCAGTTTTCCTCGTTTCAAACTTTATTTTGCAAAAAGGCTTTTCAGAAAAGTAATTATTTATCGGTGACGGTCGGTAGACTAAACACAATTATACTCGAACAAGAAGGAGAGTACAAGTCTAACTTTTTTCGTAGCGAGAAATACAGCAAAATGATCGACTCGAAATCCTTAAGTAAGTTCAGGGATAAAATGGAATCATACCTTTGACTGCGTGAGAACGTGAGTGGCCATTTTGACGACGGCAAAATTACCTTTACCAATCGTTTTTTCCAGCGTATAAAAACCAACGCCAATAAGTTTATTACCAGAAGATTGTTGCGAAACCTCATTGTGCGACGTCGTCGCGGATGCCATTTTCGAGTATCACTTAACTACCTCGACCCGTTGCCAATCGTATACTGGTTAGTGCGTAAAATGTTCACTAGTTGCGCTGGTATCGTGCAAAGAGGGGAGGGAAAGTCGCGCGTGGGACGAACTGCGCGCGCTCAAGTAATTTACCGAAACCGCAGATATGGGGGGGAGAGAGAGAGATGTGCATATTCGGAACACTTTGGTTCGGCAATTTTCTCTCGCGTCGTCCGATGCGCCCAATGGCCTTCGTACTCCCTCATTCGACGCACCGTTTACTTGAGTCGAGGTACCTGGTTCGGTTATTAACCATTTCAGGACTCGATGGCGCGGAAAATTGATTCCGAGATTCGCTGAAAATTTACCAGATTCTTGAGTCGGGACGCGCCGCGTGACGTCGAATTCAGCCGCTGTGAGAAAATCGCCGGCTCGCAACAGAGCATGCGCAGCGAAACGCGTGCCAATGAAGCGATTTAAATTTCGCGCCGCTTCCGGTCCCTGAATTTTCATCTTATCTCTGCCTGAGATGCCGTACAGATGGCACTGAGGCACCGTTGACCCTTACCAGGCATTTCTCGTCTAGGTCCTATTCCAAGCGGCAACGAGGATTTAATAATCCTTCCGAGACCTTCCTTCTCATGGAGAACCAGTAGCGAAATTGAAGAAGAAGACAAACACTGTAGATGAACGAAATTGATTGTCGGAATTGACGTTGTTGAATAATTTGTAGAATGTCAAGTTCGGTCAGCACGAACCCGTCAACTTTGCTACCACTTGGTAAGACCGTTTGTGTGTCGAATTATACTAATCCGAACAATAATGTTTCTAAAAGTTGGTTAATTTATTTTTAAGAAAATATCCAACTCGTAGAACTAATGCAACTTAATTTCGATTATTACTCTTGCCGGCTCTAAAAGTAATTTTAGGACAGTGTTGGAAGTATCCATTTTTTGTCTCTGTCTACTTCTAGAATTAGTGGACAAATGCATCGGCTCACGTATACACATAATCATGAAAAATGACAAGGAAATTGTAGGGACACTGTCTGGGTTCGACGACTTTGTGAACATGTTATTGGAAGATGTTACCGAGAGTGAGGCAACGCCTGAAGGTCGAAGAGTCACCAAGTTGGACCAAATTTTGTTAAATGGCAACAACATTACAATGGTCAGTGTTTCAATACAAGCGTACTTGTACTTGT
>JABFPT010000382.1:21730-38195 GCA_022817245.1 Nixonia krombeini | reverse complement strand
GATTGAAAAATGGGTGCCATTCTAAACAAAGTGATGTAAATTCAGGTAATTGACTTTCTTGGTGTTAAATGGTTTAAATGATTCTGATACTAATAGCTTTGTGAAAATCTTTTCTTTTTTACTTTGTAAATAAATTTTAATTTTTTCAGATATCCGTTATTTTTGCAAATATTCGACAGAACGGATCAGAAGAGGAATTATTCATAACACTTTATTTGTTTATGGTGAAAGAGGAGTGTGGAAAATCTACGTTTCTGCGTCGTTCAGCATACTAATCCCTGATTTCAAATGGTTGACGCGGATCAATCCCTTTACCTGGATTCAGGAGGAGTGCATTGTACTCGCAACGAGTGTAATTGACTAAATTATTCCCGGACGTCGATTCCTCGGCGGATGGGCCGAAATGGGTTTTTAATCTATGGACAGTGAAGCAAAAAGCATCATTTCGAAGCACTCATAAAATTTCATACAAATTCACCAACGCATTTCCCGTGCTCGGTATATTAAACGTGTCCTGTTACATCGGACGGAAGAACGTGACGGACAGGTTGAGAGCGGTTTTGAAATTGTGCTTGATTGCTTGGAAATCGATCTCATTTTTCTCATTTCTTTGTCATTAATCTTGCAGCTCGCATCCACCGATCGATCGTCATAAATCTCACCCTGCGATGACGCGCCCGGACGCTGATCGAACGTTCGACTTCCCGAAGGGCATTCGACAGGTGTGACTGGGATTGTTCGAAGGCTTGTGGATATACTTGGGAATTTTGGAATTCCAGGACATCTTTCCGGTCCGCGTTAACCGAATTACCTGGCCAGATCTAACAGCTTTGGTCAGCTATGGTAACACTTGCTGGAGGATTTGGCAACTGAGCTAGACGTTTCTATACGCTGAATCCTATGCCCCAAGGTTAAATCCAGGGTCTTGACGTCGAATCGCAGCGCCACCACGCGAGATACTGAAACTCGGACGATTAAGTTTACGAGAAGGACTTTTATACGAGTTGAAGCGTTGGGGTAATAGAAAATAAAAGGGATCTTTAGTCTCCCATATTTACTGACAACTCGTCTCATCCGACAAAGGGCAGATGAGCAACTCCGTCGTTAAATGTTAATGTTTCTTGGGCGGATTACACAGTTTGCAAGATGCTGGATGACGTGCTTTAGGGTAAAGTGCGTTTTTGCATGGCGAGATATTTGCTGGGGATATTCCAGGGAACAGGAGAGAACCGGTTGGGGAATTAGGACTGGTGTGATTCCGCCACTAAGCATCTTTAATGCCAAGGGATTGTCGTGATAATAATTAGATGATTAATTTACTGTTGAACACGACCGACGAGTTGTACACATGTGCGGCTTCTCACCCAAGCACTGGCTGGAGATTAGATCATGCGCTTGATATCGGGCGATAATCAACCTCCCCTTTTACGATCCTGTTTCATTTATCCCTTGATATGGATTAACGTACACCGAAAAGTTCGACAATGGAACGACCACAATATTAATTAGTCATGTTTGTGCCTGCGTTAATTAAATGTAATAACAAAGGAATTGTTTTAACAGTGACATCACTTTTTTGGCTTAATACAATTCTTTATTGCTTTCAACACTTTGAAACTTTTGTAATCGTGTTTTCAGTTCACTTTTTATGAATTTTTTCTCAAGGTTTGGAAATGTACAGACATAGGTTCGTAATGTAGGTAATATATTCTTTTAGAAAGTTAATGACCTATGTAATATTCAGTGTGTATGTACATTTTTTTTATTTATTTCAAATTCTTTCTTTTATTTATTTTTTATTTATTTTTTTTTTATTTATTTCAAATGTTCTTTCTTTGACAATATTATTGAATCTGAAAGCTAATTTTTGAAAAGCTTGCTTAAAAGAAAGCTTTGAAAGCTAATATTTGAAACTGTTTTTTAAGACGGTAATTTTGTAAACAAAAAGTAGAAGATAATTAATTAGCTTTATAGTATTTGTTTAAACATGGTTAAAAAGTTACCTCAGATTAATATAAACAGTATAAAACACGAATAGAATATTTGTATAATATACTTAAAATTTCATTTTAAGACAGAAAATTCATTCTTAAGTGTGTCGCGTAATTAATTATTATATAATCAATAATTTGTTCAACAATATAAGTTTCATACCACAATAACAATTAGTTTCCGTCAAATAATGGCACGGATGAACGATATTGTGGTAAAAGTATATATAATAATTAAAAAATTGTTTCTTGAAATCTGAAAAATTACCAAGATATAAAGAATCGTAATAAGATATAATTATATTAATATACATTAGTTAATATAGACTGTTAAGTACCAAATATGTATGTGTTTCGTGAGAACACAATGTTATTGATTGAAAATAATATATTAAATTCAAATGCATTCGTAACTAAACGGAGCGACTTTGAGTGATATTGGCAATTAATTATTTCAAATATTTTATATTAATCATCGAGGTGGGTTCTCAATTAACTTCACCAGACCGCCCGTATATTAATTAATTTTTACAACGCTCTGTTTAATTAACCGTAATTATTACGACGGTGTTTGCTAAACGTGGTTACTATTTTACGCAAACAAAAAATGGCGAAGAGTGTGAGAGTGCAAAGTTTGCTGTTAAATTGGTTGTTGGCGAGATAATACACGTACAAGTTCTGTCAGCGGCGGCCCTTTACGCGAATCAGCGCAGAGCGCGTAACAAAACCCTTATCGATTCTGCACAGCAGACACGTTCGACTTCCCTCAAACGTCCTTTTCATTGAACGCTGATAAGTATACACATTTCCGAACGAGGCTGGAATACGAAAGAGTCTGCACCGCCGCAGACGCTCGCGCGGTCTGTACAAGAATTAATAAAATGTGTCGTTGGATCGGGATCGCTAACTGCCTATCGGACGGCGGAACGCCGACAAAAGAGACACCCGCTGGTGCTCGCGTAGATACATCCATTTCCTCGGCTATTATTCGCGGGCGAACGGTTTCACACGCGGCGCAGAGAGGCGGATTTAACGGCGGTCTCTGCAAATCATATGTGCCTGGAGACGCGACCCAGTTATTGGTCTGGCCAGTCGGCTGGAATTGATAGTCGCTGCGAAATTCTTGGCATCGTTTGGCCGAACCGCCAGACTCTGGTGGCGGACTTGCAAAGCTGTTCCCGCTGCTTTGCCCCCCCGCCTCCGCCCGCCCCTCCAGCTGCGCCGGCAGAAGAAGGATACGTATCTCCTTCCCTGCGAATGACCGGCCGATTAATCACTTCCGGTCAATCTGGCTTCGATGGAACTGCTATAGAGAAGGTAGCACGCGAAGGAACATTACCGGCAATGAATGCAATGCCGGCATGGTGCGATTTCAGCGAGCAACGTAACGCGATTGCGAGGGAAATGATTTAGTTAACGCCACTCTGCAATTTGGCACCGATAGGTTATAGTGCTGTAGTGCAGTTTTTGGTAAGGACCTGAATCGGATGAGTACCCGAGTACCTGAGTATATTAGTACCTGAGGACATTGCACGACGAGGATCTTGAGAACTAAATTTAATTTAGTTGGACCTGAAGATTTGATTTGGATGACGATGATCTGAAGACCTGAATTGACCCAGAGGGCAAAGTACCTGAAAGATTGCGCTTACCACTCGAATAGTACTCTGTTGCAAAAATCCCGCGCCACTCTGTTCCAACGTTCCTGGTGGTATAACTTTTTCATTAATTTTCATTAATAATCCGATCTGGCACTCACTCGATTCCCCATTCATTTTCTAGCTAGATTGCCATGTCACGGTTCTATTGCCTCATTCTGCAACACAATTCAGTACCCGGTCATTTTCAGATCGGTAACTAACATGGTTTTGGCGAGGTAATAACAGGATTCAAAGTTATACATGGTGGTATGTAGAGGACATACATCAAGGTCAAATTCAAGGACATTACTTTAACTGGGTATGTACCAGACTGGTTACCAGGTTGCCTAAACAGAACCAAATTACAATCACCAGGTATCCTGATCAGTGCCTTTTTAACGTCATGTTTTCATTTCTGCTAAAATAACTATACAATTCCTGGCGAGACTATATTTGATTATTGTTCCCAGTTAAGTGTCGGTAATGTGACACAACGTATTACGTCAATCCAGAGATTTCGTAAGTTGTGTTTAATTGACACAGTTGAGAAATGTTTGATCACCACTGTCATTATTTTTCCACGTTGAAATTCCAGTTTAGTTTAGCCAAACGAAATATTTTTCCAAGCGAGACAGCGCTCAATGAGCCAGTGTCATCCGGAAGAGCGGAATTATTCATGGTCCGTTGTTTCCTCCACTTCTGCATCGGACCACTGTCCCTGCCTAAGCTTTGACGCGTATCGAGGTTAAATGAAATATTTACGCCCTTACGCGCTCATATTTCACCTGGATACGTTTCCAAATCGGTTTGTGGTTAGGAAGAAAATCCGATTTTAAGGCCAGGACTGGTTTAAATAGTTGATTCGCTTTCACGGTTCATCGGTCAACGAGGAACAATACAGATTATTAATCAAATCACTTTCCGACTGATTAACGCAGTATGAAACTGAAACAGTTTGTTGTTTACAGGTGACTGTTCAACTGGAATGTGCGAAAGTGTGCTGTGAACTTGCGAAAGTGCACTGTGGACTTGGGAAATGGATATTTCGTTGCCACTGTGCGTCAGACGCACCAAATATAAACGAGCGAATGCGTCCATTCCATTGTTGAATATCATTAGGCAAATGGGCTTCAGCCAATGGCTGCCTGCATTAACATCGTTAGATTAAATCTGAGAAAAAGTCAAACCTAGACGAGGAATTGGACGGCGAATGGGATTACTGCGTTGCTTGTACATGCACGGCGAAACGAGCTTTGGAATTAAACCTCGTACAAAGAGAAAGATCGCGTTTAGCATCTGGTACAGGTTTTGGTGCTTGATGGAGGAACGTGTCCTTCGACGATTAGCAAGCGAATGATATCCGGCCGTAAGGTTTTAATCAATTTTAATTAACTGACCTATTTAACGAGATACGTCGATCAACGACAAGTGTAATTATCTATAGCTTAAGTGCAATTCAATTTCCCTTAGTTTCATGTACTTTTTGTGTTTTACAGGAACTTGTATACGATACGTGTGATATCCGTTGGTGGAAAAGTGCAGCGATGGCGTAACTGGTGCGCGAATCGGTTAATCAATAGCCAGTGATACTGCAGTGATGAGAGTTCGGCAAGCGGAAGTCATTTATCTAAAGCCATTAATAAATCACCTCCAAGTCAGCATGTAAGTACGGATTGGCTGGGGACTAATCCCGGATTACATCTCGCCAGTCGTAGCCTGCTACTCGACGATAATTCCAGTCTCTTTGGAGGCCTCGAGCCCGAAAGAAAATATTTATTCCAGCTCTCTCCGGGGCACTTCGCTGTTAGAATTAAGAAACAACGAATGGAATATGATGCTTGTTTTTTTTTTGTTTTTCTCTAGATGGTTCGTTTCGCAGGGACATTAGCATGAATAACAAGCGCGGAAGTTTGCTCCAGGGCAGGGCTTTAATAATGCCTAAGCGCTAATGTGACCTTTCCGAACAGCCTTGACGGTCCAGACACGGCAGTCATTTTTTTTAATTTTACGTGTAATTTATATGGCATTAATTAAGAGCATGGAATGTTGATCAACAATGATAATATAAAGTTTGTGTAAAGTGTCGAAGTTAGCGTACTATGAAGTTGGGAAATACGATTCGCCTACGTGTAGTGGAGGGTGGCGGGGGGAGGGGGTGGCTCCAAGTTAATGAGATTTCAAACTTAAAGTAGCATTACAGCGTTACCTTAGTCACTGCGCACGTCCAGTTAACTCGGTTTTGCCTTGCCAACTATTATTTTTAATGCACACCTCCAAGTCTTATCCGGAAAGGCATAATGGTTTTCAAGGTCACGCGGGGAGAATTGGTTTAAGCAACGACTCCAGCGATTCGTTGTACAGCGACGTTACGAGATGGAGAAATATCGAATGATGTATGGCTTGATATTTTAAACTAGTGTCCTTCATTGTCAGTTAAGGAGCATAAAGATTTTCAAGGTCACTTATAAGAAACTGTTATGTAGTTTTATTAACACGCTGTCTAGCGACGTTACAAAAACGACAAATAGACCATTTGTCGTTTCCGTACGTTGTTTCTAGTGTATGTCTCCAATTTTCGCTCGAGAAGCGTAACGAAATTCAAGGTCACGTGATGAAGTTGATTAAGTGATTCGAATATCTTGTTCCACGGAGATATCTCAAGGAGAGAAATAGATCGAAGACGAGCGACAGAACGCGTATGTCTTCGATCGTCGAATAACTGGATGTTGAATGCAGTTTCTTGATGCTCATCTGAAAATGCACGTGTGATGAATAGAAATTTCCTCCCTAGTGAAGAAGAGATGCGTTTCGCGCGAGGAATCGCATCGGGAAAGATATGTGAAGTGGTCACGAAGGAAGCAAGAAATATACGCCATTTCACAGTATTTCACTTCTTTTGTGCGAAATGCGAAATGCTTTTCGTGTCTGTTTCAATTTGTGAACGCGAGGCTGCTAAATGGATGAGCAAATTGTGTGAGTTTACCAGCGCTACGGATCTCGCATTTCCGTCAAACAGTTAAAGGTACTTTTAGTATTAAATTAGTTAATTACCATCGCGTGATAAGGAAACATTCGTTAGATACTTTTCTAAATTTTTCTATGTTTTCAGATTGGGAGGAACTTACCTGTCCAGGTGACAACAATGGGCCGCCGCCACCGATGATTCCACTAATTACAGAGTTTCGTGTTATTAGCATAAATTGGAGGTAGAAATTCCGTGCATCGACACAAGCCGGATGTAACGACCCTACACGCAGAGTACATTTTAGCCCAATGTGCAGTTCATCCACCCACAGCAAATCAAACACGATTGATCCGCGCAAATCACTGGTTACGTGCATAAAGTTGGCCAGTGGATTAATTTGCAAGTATTGTATGAAAGTTGCTCGAGCAATCAGAAGTGATTGCGCACCGTTTTTTCCCGCCATGCTCTGTAAATTTGTTTTATCGTTGTGCTCAAATATTGACTCGCATTGTTCATGCCTAGCCTTCGACAGTGTCAGATCGGTGCAAAACCGTTTGCCGCGGCGAACGTTTAGCATCGGCTCGAACAAGCGACGAGAATGATGTTGCAGTCGGATTTAAAATTCACGCCTCGATCGTAAAAGGAAAAGAAGCTGAATCGTCTGGAACATGCGACGGAGTTGCTCCGGGGTGTCTGGGTAGTACGAGCGAGGTACGATCGATCATTACCACCGAGAGCCTGGTATACAGCGGGCCGCTTCTGAACAAAGTTTTTGGATGACAAGGCACACGGCCTGGCTCGAAAAACAAGGAAGCGGCGCGCATAATTTGTCGGAATGGAACGGCACTTCCTGAACGCGCTATGGTCGACTGGGTGTAAGCACCGAGTAATACAAGCATACGTGCTTATGGGCTGTGTGTAGTAGGTCTATTTATGAGCTCGTGCTCGGTTCTGCCCACATATTAATACTACCAGACTAATACAATTGCACCACCAAGTTCTCGGCGAGAGTAGGTAAGATGCCGCTTCTGGAGGGATACTGGACTCGCTAGTTTACACGTTCCTGTCAAGTGTATTACACTTACGTTTGTGGGATGTTTCAGTGATAGTTGTGTGCGATGAAAGTTTGATGCTGCAAAAGATGTGACGATAACGGCCATTTCTTCGAAACGACTGTGTTGCCGACTTTAAAAATACTTGATGAAAAGGAATCAATAACTAAACTAGAAGAACTTCGACATGCAAATACTTTTGGATATGGAGCATTGAAATGTTAGCATTGCAAATAAACATCTTTTTTGAAAGGTGAATATTTTTATAAGTTGGAATACTATGATATAAATCAACTTTTGAGAATTGGAAGTATTTGTTTGAAATATTTTTCTGGATAGATAGTTCTAAGATTTAACTGGAGGAGGAGAATTGGGAATTTGATACATGCAGTTTTTCAAAATGGAATGAAGCTTTTCAAATATATATAAGTCTGCAAAAAATATATGCACAAAGATGTTTTATCACAGGAATTAATCACGTGTGATTTCACGTAATGGATGAACCTTCCATACCCTCATAGAATACAATTATTTAGGAAGAGCGTACTATCACTGTTTAAAAAAAATGGTTACATTTTGAGGTATTAAAGTGTTAAATATGAAATCACGTTAATTCTAATGGCTGATCAAACTGATGTGTTCACGATTTTTGTTACAGTAATATACTTTGCTCAACCACAATTGGATACACTAAGCTTGAGGTTTGCTGGAACGGATAATTGAATTATAACATCAGTGCCTCTGATGAGACCAAATTATCGGATCGGATTTATATCAGGTTGGAATCTAATTCACGATAGGTCAACTAGTTCATAATCAAATCGCAAACATCAGGCATCATCATTAGACCCATAATGAAATCGATTCCAGTCTCCAGCAACGTAACTCACCCAAAGGCAAACAACCAGAACTTCTTTTTAACAGTCGATAATTGCCAGCTGTTGTTCCGCTGTTGTTCCAGGATGGAAGGAGACAAAACAAAGCATGAAATAAGGTTTCGCGAAAAGTTGGAACGACTTAATGCAATTCCTGAACCCTCTCACTTCATTTTCTCGTTATTTCGCCCTGGAATTCCGCAGCGGCTCGTCGATTGCTAATTCCCCCGATAAAATAAAGCCAAGCGCTTAATTGCCGAACAACAGAAACACGGCGACCTTCCCTGTGTCTAGACACTGCTCCTGCGAACACTTCCTCCCAACACGCGACAGTTGGATGGAACTCTTGGAATTAATTACCGCTGGTAATTACATTGCAAGGCTTCCGACTGCGTCGCGACAAGTGTCTTTCCACTTTCGACTTCTTTGCCATGCGTCGTACGTGTCGGAGTGAGATCGACATAAGAATAAATAACGTTGTACCGCTTTTCCTGGAACTTCATCCCTTCCGGCGCTGCTCGTATCGCGAATATGGAGAGGAAGTGTGACAATTCGTATTTACGATTTGCATTACTGTTACGCGTATAACGACAAGAGCCAGCTGTAAGACGTTCATTACCACGTAAATTACCCTACTGTTCAGAGCGCGTTGCCTGAATTTGTGTACGCGAATGATGACAGAGGGCGCAAAAAGGTGTCTAATTATGAGAGGGCACGGTGTAACGAGATTCATGATCGTTTTACTTCTTTCGTATAACTTGCATTAAACAATCTCGTTTGGGTAAACTGACAGAGTTTGATTTACCCTTAGCATCGCGTTTTTGAAAATTCAAATAATTACTGTTCTGAGTTATGCAACAGTTTTGAGTTCCTGACTAATTATAGAAAGAGTTCTGTGGAAATATTAGGAGAAATTGAAAAATACATTTTTCAAAGAGTTCTGAGCAGTGCTGGAATAGTTCTGGAGTTGTTGACGGGTTTTAGAAAGAGTTCTGCCGTATTTTCCAAAACAAAGGGAAACAATGCTAAAAATTGGAATGGTGTTTTGCTGAAAAGAGACACTGTTAGTCCAAAGCGCCGTGTTTGGTGCACAGATTCGAACTTCTCGTGGAAAAGAACGCCAGACAGCGAGGAAAAAAATATTTGTCGACATTTTTTAATAATCATCAACAACAATCATGGTCTCCTCCAACGTTGATCCTTCCAACAACAATAGGGGGGCGGATTTTCGGAAAAATGCATTTTTTCGAAAAAAACGTGCTGTGAAGTTAGCAACCTTTAAACGTCTGTTTCAATTTTTTCGCAAAACTTCCACGGGACTCTTTCTAAAACTAGTCTGGAACTCGAAAACTAATACAGAATTACCCAGAACTCTAATTGTTTTTTGATTTTGATAAGGCATGATGTTATATTTACAAGAATGTTTGTAAAAAGTGTATTGTCCATACCGATGATGTAACGTTTTAACTTTCATTACGCATTTGTTCAAAACAAAACTTCAGGATCAGAAAATGATGTTGGAAACTCAATTTGAGTGGGATAGTAATTGGACCAGATCGTTAATAAGGCTAAAGTAACGGAAAAGAAATAACAACGACTCTCATTTTATATTCAATTCTGCTCTTTCTTTTTTATTAACCGATGGCTTAAATCGTAATATACAATTCCGTATGCATTACATACTTTGTCTATCTATATACATTAGTCCGTTACTCCGCAACGAGTTGCTCTTATAACATTTGGCAATTAAAAATTATCTACCTTGGCAGGAATCACTCGTACCTCTGTGTGAACTCGCATGAGAATCTGGTTTGTATTCTTCCATTGAAGTACGTAAAAGGTGTGTCAGTTCTTGTATAGTAGGAAATGCTAAATAACATTAAAAAATGACGGTTCTCACGTTACAGACACACGAAGTGAATTGCGTGCATGTGCCAGAGAGCTACTTCCATACGTAAGAATAATATTGCTTCGCAGCACCAACCTTCACGATTCGGATACACGCTGTGAATAATTTATGCATCGGATGCACTTTATTTACAAACACGTCTATATTACACCGAAGAGTCGTCAACGAGGATAAATTAAAAACGTTAAAAAATCAGTCTTCGTGAGAGATACAAGAATGAGGAGGTCATGGTATCGTTGCTCGATTACGTCTGTAACAGCTGGTGTCGGTTCTATTTCTTGTCCAGTCGCACCTTATCGCGGGTCTACGCCACTTGTGCATTTTTCTTTTCTTTTTTCACCACGTCCAGTGTACACCGTTCCGCCCCTTTGACTGAGAGTTACGAATATGATTATCAGAGCTGTTTGGCACTAGGTTACCCTTCTCATATTCCCCAGCAGTCTAGTCACTTTCTTCGTTATATAACGTATCCAGCGAAAGTCCGTCCGTTTCAGGAGGGTATCCTTTTCTCCTTCGAGCCCTTGGCCAGGGTTTTGGATGTGAGGTCCGGCAGGCCAAAATTTTCGTCGCAAACCGACACGTTCTTCATCTCGATGTCTGGCTCGCTGATTTTGACGCTGCGGGTGATAGGCTTGTGCTACGAGTTCAGAGGTGTGGTACCGATGTTGCTGATGAAACTGGGGCATGCATTCTCCGCCCTGTCGCCGCTTTGAAGCGAGAAGTGCCTGTAGGACATGTACTCAGGAGGGTTGGGCGCCAAGGGTTGCTCCCTTTTCACGTTCGCTCTTTGTTTCTTCATCTTCATGTAACCGAGAATGGATATCAGCACTACAAAGACAACGAAGCCCATGCAGCTACCGACAATGAGGCCCAGTCTTCTGGTGAGGATGCTCGCCAGACTCCCCCTGTCGCCTATCGTACCCTCGCCTATGATCGAATCTGGAGCCTCCAATGTCTTGACCTCTGTGCACTTGCTCATTGGGGTGTTTACCATGACGGGCAGTGCGGAACTTTCGATGATGTCGTCGTGCGTCGAATTCCACTGCATGGAGTTCAACTCTTCGGGTACGGGTGTACCCCAACTACCCAGACCCAGCACACAGATTAGGTAACGCGTGTCTGACGCCAGCTTTGTTAGCCTCACCGATCGAGCTTTGGGATCCAATAGCTTTCCACGAACCTGCGCATAATTATATTCCTCTTTCTAGTTTGATCGTTGGTACACAGTGGGGAAATTAGTAGGATAACTTTAATTAGCCAGGTTGGAACGTTTGAGGGAACTCTGTTCAAAAGTAATTTAGCATAGGCTTACCTCGTCAACGTTATCTAGAGCGTGATAAGCAACTTGATATCCGTGAAGTCCAGAGTGATTTCTACTCTGCCAGGACACGAGTACCGAGAACGGTTGGATGTCTTGAATAGCCAGTTTTAAAACAAGGGGCGAGGAACAAAAAGCGTGAGGATCGAGATCAATAAAGACGAGGCCGCGCAGTTCGGGAGGCTGTTCGCATCTGAGAACGCCGCCCTCGACTTCCCCAACGCCTACGCTTCTCCCTCTGTCGATGCCGCCGACTAACTTCTGGTGATCACGCAACCATTCCCAAAGTTCCTGAGACTCGCAATCGCAATGTAAAGGGTTCTCTGGCGAAGGGAGGAAGAAGTAAACAGAATTAAAAGTATTCTTCTCTATGGGGTGGAAGTGTATCGAAGTTATTTTCCACTTGGGTGAAAGTTCCGAAATATGGTACGTTGAATTTGCAGTTTGTGAATTATTTTCAAATTTCTTAATTGTGCATTAACGATCTTACATTCAAAGAAACATGTTTCTCGCAGCAATGCAAAGTTATTTCCAGAACAAACGTTAAATATGAATAAAAATGTCAACTTTATATTCCTTTACTTATAAGTTAATCTAGTTGCTACTTTGAAATTAACTAGTTGATTTACCTTCAGCTCGAAGACTGCGTATTTGCGTTTCTAACGGTCTGAAGGCGTTGAGTGGCAGATTTTCCAAGTAATTTCTACTCAAGTCCAGCAGTCGAAGTTTCTTCAGAGGCCTGAACGCTTCACCTGATATCGCTTTGATACGATTTCCATAAAGGTGCAGCTCTACAAGACTGATTAAATTCTTGAACGTGACTTTTTCGACAGTGTCGATTTGATTGTACGAAAGGTCAAGTATTTGTAAAGATTTTAGGTCCATGGGAAACTCTTCCAACTCTTTCAAACGATTTCGTGTGAGATTCAGGATACGTAAATGTTCCATGCCTTGCAGTCTTTCTTTCGGTAGGATGTCCAAACTATTCATGCCTAAATGAAGAGTCTGCAGGTTCGGCAAACTTCGGAAGGCACCAGGTGACACGCGGTTTATAAAATTCTGACTTAGATAAAGATGCAGCAAAGCCGGAAACGGTTCGAAGTCTTGCGAGGCGACTATGCTGAGATTAGTGCCTGATATATGAAGTTCCAAAAGAATCGGATATTTCGCCTCGGACGGAAGGTCGTGTATTCGGTTCAGGGGATTCCTCGTGAGATTGAGCCATGCGAGATTAGGCAGATTTTGACCCGACAGAGCCACCGCTGGGATCTGGTGAAATTTGTTTTCCGACAGATCCACTCTTCTCAGCAAAGTGGAGTGAACAAAGAAATTCGCTGGCAGGGCACCGAGGTGATTGTGGCTGAGATCGACCGACAGTAAGCGCGACAAATTGGCCATTGCGAAACCAGACATTGTTTCGATTTTGTTGTGACTGAGGTCAAGTTTCGTCAGATGCCTCAAGTTCGCGAAACTGGCTACGTCCACGGACACAATTTCGTTGTAAGACAGTGACAGAATAGTCAAATTCACGGCGTTGGATAGCGCAGAGTATGGCACGTCCAGCAGACGATTGCGATCAATACAGATCTCCCGTAAGAAGGTCAACCGCTCGAAAATATCTGGCGGCAGGGAACGCAAGTAATTACGTTGAAGGTGCAGCTTGATTAGATTGGTGTTGTAAGCAAAGATGTTCTCCGGAATTTGGTATATTTCCGCTTCATTCAGATAGAGTTCCTGCAGCGAGGGCAGCCCGTCGAGACTGTGCTCGGCGATTTGACTCAAATTGTTGCCAGACGCCGAGAGGATATGGAGTTCCGGTATGCGCAAACGACGGAGTGACGACGCCACGAGCATGTTGTTGTCGAGGTTAAGCTCCGTGAGATTATTCAGTCCCTGGAACGCGCCGTTGTCTACCATTATGATTGAGCAATTCTTCAGGTTCAACGTCTTTATGGGCAGCTTCTCTTGGAACATAGCGTTTTGTAGCGTGGATAAATAATTGTTTGCCAAATCTAGCACTTTTAGTTTTTTCAAGGCCGTGAACGCGAAAGGATCCAGTCTCCTAAGACCGTTATCCTGCAAATACAGCTCTTCCAGTTCATGCAAGTCGGAGAAAGTACGCGTCGTCACATGGGATAACTTATTCATGCTGAGCTCCAGAACCTTCAGCGCTTGCATTGGCTGGAACGCTCCGTCTTCTATCTTCGAGATGGAATTATTCGTTAAGTACAGTCTTTCGACGAGTAAAAGGTCACGGAATAGGGGCGCTTGCAGGTATGTCAACTTGTTGTGACCCAGCCACATTATTCGGACTGACGCTTGACCCCGTAACGAGTCATTATGTAAAACTTCTAGACCATTGCTGTCGAGCTGGATGGACACAAGGGAGTTACCACCGGAGGGAGAGTCGGTCGATGACGAATGAAACACGTCTCCGAGGATGGTCAGTTGATTACCTTGAAGATTTACGTGCTGAAGACTGTTCAACGTACTAAACGCACCTGTCTCTATGTCAGCGATTGCGTTGTTCTGTAAATGCAGTTCCAGTAGTGCCGGCAGCGGTGAAAAGATTCCCCTTTTAACCTCACTGATTCGGTTATCCTGGATTCGCAGTTCCCGAAGTCTGTGCAGTTTCGAAAACGTGCCCGTCTGCAGCTCACGTATCTTATTTCCGTCCAGAGATAACGACGATAAATTCCTGCAGTGCTCGAAGAACTCCTTCGGTACTCTTTCGATGTAATTGTTGCTGAGGTGTAGCTGTATCAGTTGATTCAAACTCGACAGGCCTTTCCCGTCTATCCATCTAATGGCGTTCTGCTGCAGATAAACCACGGCCAAACTTGCGCTGCCCGCGAAAGCATCGGCGGGTATTTCCAGAATATTATTTTCGGCTAAGTAAAGTTCGCGAAGTTCGGGCAGCTTAGAGAACACGCCGCCGATGTAGTGGATGTGGTTATGACTGAGCTCGATCGTTCGCAACCGTTCGTTTCCTTTGAACGTTGCAACATCCAGGAAAACGATTTTGTTATGACTGAGATCGATAGACTCCAAATTCGCCAGGGAAATGAACGCGTTCTTGTGAACGGTTTCTATTGAATTGTAGAACAGAGACAAGGTTTGCAGGATCGGGCAAGGTCTGAAGCAGTCTTCAGTCAGTTTGTCGAAATTGTTGCTACTTAGATCTAAAACCAGTAGAGCACCGAGGACCGAGTAACCGTCATCCGGAAGTTCTGATATTTCGTTCCAAGCAAGTCTTAAGGAATCCAGGCTCTCTAATCTCCTCAACGGAGCCATTGGAAACAGCTTTAGCTTGTTTTCGGACAAATCCAGGTCGCTTAAGGTACCTTCGAGACCAGTGAAAGCGTATTCCGAAATCTTGGATATCTGATTACCCTTTAGACTTAGCTTCATTAGTTTTAATCCGTAGAAGCAGTACGAAACAAGATCCTGGATCAAGTTGTTCTCTAGGTCAAGTTTCGCTAGTTTGTGAAGATTTGTCAAGGCCTTTTGAGGTACTTGTGGAAGACGTCCGGAAACCAGAGCCAACGACTCCAAACTATCTTTCAAATTTGCGAACGCGTTCTCGCTCACGTCTCGCAGCGACGAATGCGATATCTGCAGGTGTCGGATTTGAGTGCCCTGTGGAAACGAGCCTTCCTTCAACTCTTCGATGGTCTTGTTCAGCTCGTACACGCTTAGCGACTGGATTACCGTTCTTTCTGTGGAACACACGCTTCTGTTATGAGGATTAAAACTTTTGGCTAGAAGGTCTCTTACCTTCTATATTCATGACCCGCAGCAGGATCGTCCGGAGAGTGTCTTCGGTAGCTCCTGAACATTCCAGGAACAGGCCATCTTCGAAGTTGTAGCATGCGCATCCCGGACTCGAGCAATCTTCCGACTGACCTTTGACATTGGAGGCTAAGAATAAGGGAACCAAGGTCACCAGCGCCAACTTCACGCTCGGCCATGGGCAGAGCCTTGTTCCTTGTCGTGAATTGACCATCATCGCAACATCCCATCTATTTGGGCAGTCTTTAATCGGTCGTTGGGATTCTCCTGGAACAGAAAACGAGAGCAAAATTTTAAAGTCTACAATGCAACTAATGATTTTTGAAAAGTTCGTCCTCGTCCCCAAGTTATCCTCAAAGTTCTTAGTTCTTCTCGCATTATCTTCTTTGTTCCCTTGACATGGCAATTTTTCATGTCTCTTTCTTTATCTTCGCGCATCTCATTGTCGGGCTTACGCCTCAAATGGCTGCAAATCGCGTGGTAAAAACGAGACTGACGCCAGCCGCGCTTCCGCCTAATAGTTTCATCGAAGGAATAGTTCTTGGTACTTTGGTAGCACGATTTTACTGCTCCCTCGTGAAATAGCTTACCCTCCCACCCACATCTATGAGGGAAGTTTTTCTCAAACAAATATCCAGTTATACTACTCTCTTTTACATCACCAACCAAAAGTCGTTTCGCAGCAAATTGGACTGCTTGATCGAAGAGTTTCGGGAAGACATCCGCGTTACTCAATTGCGACAAAATTTATCGCCGTCACTTTTAATGACAGGCGTAACTTAATCGAACTCAAATCACCACTTCCCGCGGACTCTAATTAAACTTTTGACGTAATGAGCATGAAACATGATCAATGCTGCTTTGACTAAGTGTACGGGCAATTTGGTTGGGGTAATGCAGCGGTGGACAATCAATCTTAGTTA
>JABFPT010000381.1:31358-45941 GCA_022817245.1 Nixonia krombeini | reverse complement strand
AAGTATATCGCGGGATATCCATAACGCTTTGTCGATATCCGATTAAACTGACACGCAGTGAAAAATATATACCTCAAATTCATACATTTTGCGAATACTCATTTGCGAGATTAATAAAATTATCGAATCAATTAACAATTTCGTTGTCCGCGTGGTTCAAATGTTCTTACCCTACGCTTTTTTCTTCTGAGTAACGAGCTTTACTACTCGATATAAATAACATAGTTTATATAATAATAAATAAATTTCAGATTCAGTGCAGCGGCACAGAAAGGCACGTTAAAACATTTCGCGCGTGTATATAAATATTTGTGTACGTATATACACGCCCTGCGTGTTTTTCTGTACATGCATTTATACACGCGCATTTTGCCGAATTTCTTGTACATCTCGAATTAAACATTACGAAATATTCGACGTTGCTCGACGAAGGATTAAACATCCTTAAACATCTTTTCTCGCGGGTTAGAAATTCGCCTCCACCTTCATTGCATAAATTGTTTACAAAATATTTGATCGTACAGATTTTCATGCGCACATGTGCAACAAGCTCGTTAACAATGGACGGTTCGTTATTTTTCGACGGATCACCTTCCCGCTCCTATTTGCTCGCCTTTTCCTCGTAACGGGCACTTTCATAAGCCCCATAACGCGCTTCTTAACCGCGCAACGAGCAGTTCCAAAGATTCCGCGCGAAAAAGTATCTTCTTAATAGGTTGACTGACCGCAACGTGAGCGATAGTAATTATATATTTCCCCGCAATTTTCAGAAGAGTATTCATTCACAAGAGAACTGACATTACAGTTAATATAGGGATCGTAAAAGTTTACGACGTATCGTAATTCATTTTAAAACAAGTTCATTTAACGAAGGTCATTATTAGCATTAAAAAAAAGTATGTAGTTTTATGACAGGCGGTACTGAAAATCGCGAGCGAAAATGAAATTACAAATCGGTGCCAATACAAGAGAAACGACAAATTGGATAATTCGTGAAAATACTTTTTCACGCTTCCCTCGGAATGTGAAGTCAAGCAAACTTTTTTTCTCGAACTACTATCAACGGTATTTCGAGTCGTCCCAGTTTTGCAGGATTCTGGTAAATGTGGATCCGAACATTCGATTACTTATCCGAGTCTCAGCTGCTACCGGACATAGACATCGTGCGGTATGTCGGCGACTGGAGCGGCGGAGAGTGTCTAATAACGGTACCGCTGGATGACAAAGGTGGTTGCGAAGGGGGCACCTGCGATTGAAACATTGAACATGTATTCATTTCCAGCATTTACAAATTACCATCCAAAACTCAGCAATGCAATAATAATTTACTTTGCGATACGGAACTGTACTTTGTTTGCAATAATTTTTCATTTACATTAGGATTTCAATGTAAGACAAATGATAATGTGGATGTCTAACTTTATTTACTGTGCTTTGCACCAGCATTTACATACTGTGATTACATTTATTGGAACAGATGGAGGTTAGTAAATAAACAAGGATAGAATTGGCGAACTTCTACCATAAAACGAACAAGTGTTAAATTAGTAAGAGCAGTAAGTAACTGTCGCCGTGAAGGTAAAGTAAAATGGAATAAATGAAAAAGGCGTAAGTGAAAATTGAATTTCTGACGTGAAAGCAAAGATAGAAATATTTTCGTTTGCCGAGAACAAATTAACATGGTGAAACAAACCTGCAGGCTCCTGTAGTCGTGAGCAGGTGCTGCGGGATGTTGAGCCTCCCTGTGTCTTCGCAAATCGACCTTACGCTGGAACGCTTTGTCGCAAAGGCCGCACTGAAATGGCTTGTAGCCCGTGTGCTTTCGCATGTGCGTTATCAAGTTACTGCTTTGAGAGAAAGCCTTTTCACACACGACACATTTATGAGGCTTTTCACCTGAAACAGTCAAATTGAGAAATATGCCAATTACATAGATTGATAAGCATAAAATACAGCAGGAGACAAATAATTTCGCAAAGGATGTGAAACATTTTGAAATAATTTATTTATTTCCTAAATTTCATTTCTGTATTTCCTATGAAATGAACTTTATGCAATTAGACAAACTGATATTGGGAAAAAAAATAACATATATTAGATGAGTTTATTATTTAAATATATATTTGATAGTTACAGGATTAGATATTGTGTTTTATTAGTAGAAAAAAGAAAAATTTCGATATTACGTCGATCATCTTCCCGTTAGCTGAAAACGCGATGGATGCACAAGATGTAATGGTTACAATCGAGTAAACGAATTTATTTATAAATTAAATTACCTCGTTAATGTACGTGTTGCGCGATCCGGGATAATGAGCCAAGGTTAAGCAAACGCCTAACAGACTGAACCAACTAATAAATTTCAAACAAGCGAAACATATTTGTTAAAACTTTACGAGTGTAAACGATGACTAAAGTTCAACTTCACTATAGGGACTCGCACGTTACATTCCTTTAGTTTGCGTGTACTTGGCATGCTTGAAAAATCATACGAAACAATGTCACACTGTGACATTGACTGTTGAAAGAACTTGGATGATTGACAAATTACACATGTAAGTTTACACGTGATCAGATTCGACAGAAATTCAACTTCGGCTGTCATATACGAAGAAACCAGTATAGTTTTGAAGGTTAAAATTTTATTTTCGAATAAGCAATGGATTGTACTTCTTAATAACAGTATTTTCATTAAACTTTTGTTTTAACAAAAGAAAACTATATTTGTTTACAAAGCATTTTTTGTAATAATTACAAATTACAGCCAACTTCTTATATTATTATAAAATAAAAGCGTGAAAAAATTGTAATATCTTGTTCAGGAACATATAGTAGTAGGAAATACGTGTTATGTGAAAGACGACTGTGTGTACATACGTACAGTTCATGTAAAGTGTTTTATGACGATCAGGTGAAGATGAAAAAGACACAATTGCCATGATTGCTTGATCCAGTTATCGGAACTCATTCATCAGTAAATTAAACTGCCGATTTAAAATACACTTTTAATAATGTTTATAATAAGTAATGATGAAGAATATGTCGTTTTAATGCTTACGTTTATATTAGTTACAATTTTTGCGATATATTATATAATGATATACAATATCTCAGGCTTACATTAAAATTCGATTTATAAGATAATTCGTAAAATCTGGTTAACAAGCAAGAGTTATTTACATCGCTGTATTCTAATATGGAAAAAATGGAAAATGCTGCTTGTAAAATCATGAACCGTGATTCGATCGCGAAGAGCTACAAAGATTCTTAATTATAAAAATGCCTAAATAATGCAGATGAACCTTGCATATGGTATATGTGTCTAGCAAGTTTTTACATTTATATTATTTATCGAACATGTGGGTTAACGACCCCGCTGTACAACTCAACTAGTTGTAAAAACATGCTCTGAATCGTACTAACCACGATGAAGTACAACTATGCAGTGCATTCTTAAATATGTAAGTCATTAAGAATTGCTCATTCAGGCAAGGACGTCGGAAGCGCCATGCACTCTAAAATACTTTTCACTTCGCCAGTTTCAAAATGTAACAGTAACATCTGCAATTTACACCCGTTTTGTTAACAATTGTATTTGTAGAACTAATTATCCGAACTGATCGACGTAAATTATGCTTCTAAAATGTTATGTCTATCTAAAACAATTTGCAAATGCTAATCACTGTTCTCATTTAAAAAATTATTTGAATTAATTAATAAGTCATATGGCGACAACGAATCATCCGAAAGTGGCGCAAGGATCGATGCTCTCATTGTGCCTCGTCAACACAACTACCACCTTTAATTGTTATTCTAGACTTAATTAGAAGCTAAACTCCACTTGTGCGAGACGAGGAGAAACAGCTGAGACTCACTGTGAATAGAAATACGCCTGGTACCTATCCCACAGGCATTATTAATAACCCCCGGCTTACCTAGCGAGAGAAAGTCACCGAAATGTTTTTACTGTGAAAACTTTTTGTAATGGTTGCAGCCACTGGTTTATCGATCCCGATACCTCCCCGGTAACAATCACTTGAAACGTCTGAACACCAGACTAACATAATTTGATCTTTCGCAGATCTAATTAATTTACTTACGCGACCTTTATTACAGAAGTTTATTTAGCAATATCTTTATCGCTACGCTTCTCGGTTCACTTTATACATTAATGTTTTAAATCATTAACAAATATCGTTTTTTGCAAAGAGAGCATTCAATTTTATTCATTGCTTTTAATGTCGTTATCGTGTCTACAAAATTGACAGGTACTTCATTATACGAATGTGATGGCAATTAAGTCAAAGTCACACTATTTATATGAAAATTTTTGATATCGTTCAACGATGGAAGTAAGGCATAAGAATGTGATTTTCAAGGTTTTCCCCTATCATTGAAGTGTAAAAGAAAATACACTACAAATCATTTGTCACGATTGTATTAATGTATGTGAATTTGTACGTCGAATGTATAGCATGTACACTTGTACAGCGTATAGCAATGGAGTCACTTTTCTCAATCATTCGAAACATTCAAAGTTATATTCGATCAAATAAAAGAGATACATGGACACATTGACACTCGACCTTCCCCAACTGTTTTGAATGGCAATGGTACTCCTCGTCTGAAAACTATTTGACAAAACGATCCCATTATCAAAGTATCTGCATAGATACCAGTGTTTCTCTGGTTGGAATTTGATAGGTCGAACGTGGCACAATGGAACTTGTAGACCCGATTATTTATAGCGCAAAATGAAAGCATTAATTACTTTTGAAACCGTAGCCAGCAAATACAGTAATACGGTTAATTTATGGAAGCGTCGTTAAAGTAAGACGTGCTAAAAGACAGTTTCGCAGGCAGATAAGGTGTTCATTATATTTGCTCCGAGTAAAAAATGAGCAAAAATAAAGCGATAAAATACTTATCGATGTGTTCGAGCGTTCGGCTTTTCAGGGCTGACTTACATAACTTACGGGTTTTTTTCTTTCGTATACCTTTTACATGAGCGCTTTAACGGATCGTCGTAATTAAAGCAGCGAGTGCTTAATCGTAAACGCGTCGCAATTAGTGACTCGCGAGGACGATAATTATTACGCGATTGCACCTGATCGGTGCGCGACGTGTGCCGCTTTCGAAGTAAAGATGTGTGTTTGCATAAATACGTTGCACAATGCCAATGCGGATAAAGTGTAACGACAATGTTACTTTATTTTTTTTCACGACAAATGTAGCGCCACTTTCGACACACTTCACCGCTACCGATTTTTCGCATTATGCCGCTCACAACAAACTGGTATCAATTGCATTACCATAATTTGTACATTTATTATATTTAATTATACCGCAATTTATTGCGAACTGTATGAAAAATAAACTACGAATAAACCGCAGAAGATTTGAAAGGACGTGACTCGTTTCGTTCAATCATATGCAACGTTATAACAGAACGTTATCACGACAAGCCCCAACGTACTTATTACTCAAATCGATTTCACAAGCTCTTATACTCGTCTGCCTTTAAACTTTTCCCGAAGCTAATATTGTTTCGAACAATTATGCCTACACTTTATTCAGTTCTCTTTTTTTACTATCATCATTATTTCACGTTTTTATTGATTGTGGAAATTCATTCTCGGTACACAAAACAGTCAAATGGCGTTTTATTTTTTATGCACACTAGTTTTTCGTTGTGAATGGCGGATGCGAGAATTAAAGTGTCGTTCCAGTGTCGTTTTAATTCCACGGCATGTCCTTCGCTTTGAACGTTAGATTTGCACAGGTAATCTACCATATGCAACATTAAAATTGTAGTAATTTTTGTCACAATGGGAATCATAGTAGCATCACCAGGCTTGGATTCCCCTTTCAATTTAATTAACCTGCGACATGCACCCTAACAACACCACCACTGCTGTAACTCGTCACGTGCCGCACACGCGCCGCTGGCGGAAGCTCGCTTAACGCTCGGCAAACAGCTCATTTCCCATTGTATCGTCTTTCCGATCGTTTCCAGGCCGTTTCGAAACGTTCGTTACGTTTGGAAAATGACAAATAACGCCCATATACCGCTAATAAAAACTCATCTACCTTTTGTTTTGCTAATGAACTAACCGTTGTTTACGCTTTTTCACGATCGTAAAGAATAAATATGGAATTTAAATATGATTCCGTTGGGAAGCGTGTATTTAAACGTAGCATAAGAATTTTAGAGTTTTACTACAGTTTGCATCAAGTACTCAAAAGTTCCATTTATTTAACGGCCATTTAATATTGAGTGTAAACGCATTATAAAATAGTACGACATTTCTTATTTATCATTTTTGTACATGCAAAGTTTTGGACGAAGGAAATATTAGAAAAAGATTTGTGCCTACTATCACCAATGAGCAAATATTACAGGCATGATACGCAAAATGTTGCAGTCATTTGCGAAGACCGGAGGAGTGCAATAATTGTACTGCGGTCAACCGGAGACAACACTCGTCGCAACGTAAAAACACGTATGACGTTGGAAAGCGCAATATGCGTACAGCCGATATGAATGATAACGAGCGAGGTTCCCTACCAGACAGACATGTACGCACATATTCGACCCGAGTGTATCCCCAAAGGTGTGGTTCTTTATTCCATTCGAAATATTCGTACGTTATTTCGCTCATGCGATCCCTGGGGTATACTACCCTCTTCATTCACCAGTAAATCAACGTTAGTATACTTGCATTTATAAATCGATTATTTCAATTGTCATAAAAAATTTGGGAGTCGTTCGATATAAAAAGAAGTATTTTATATGTATAAGTATTTTATAAATGTCAAAAGATTTGTATATGTTATTTAAAAGCTTTTCGCGCCAGCATTTACCCCGTGTAAAATAAGGATAATGCTTGTTCTACATTAAATTAAAGATAAATGAGCGTGTTAAAAAAGATTCGATTATTTATGTGGCAATAAAGACGATTATTTCGATTTATTTTTTCATTCAAAGTACAAGAATGTTCAACTCACTTACGAAAACTCGTCAACATTTACCGTACATACTTATACATAATCAAGTTTAATAGCAGTGTGTTATTAGTAGAAGATATTAAATTTACTTAATGAGAAATCATTTTTAATTTGTCAAACTCACCAGTGTGGATGTACGTGTGTTTTTTCATGTCAGACTTTTGATGAAACCTTTTCCCACAATATTGACAGGGATAAGGCCTTGTGTCCGAGTGGATTAGTAGGTGGGTACTAAGAGTGCTAGACCTTTTGAATGCCTTTCCGCATTGTTTGCACTGAAATCATCGAAAACATCATCTGTTTACATTTATTAGTATGTACACATTGAACGGTGTCTTCGTCGTACGGAGTACTGCACAACATGCGACACAAGTGAATCGGAATTATAAAAGCTGACATTATAAAAACAATTTACGTGAATATTCGTATTACATGAATAATTCTGATAAAAAATATTATTTCATAACGTGTATTGCTTTTCACGATTACAATGTACAATGTTTTACGTACATATAATGACGGTGTGTAGTTTTAATGATTAGATTGAAAACAACACAAGCAACATTGACTGTCTATTTTCTATGTTATTGCAAAGCAAAATAAGACCAAGTCGAAGTAACACATTTAAGAAAGGCCGTTGATGTATAATATATAATATTTGCTGTCTGCTTTTATAAATTATGAGAATTTTAAACAAAGACATGTTTGCATTGTACAGGTATTTAAATTGAAAATGTGTAAGAATGATATACGTTACACATGAACAAGACGTTGAAGTTTCACATTTGAATACGTTTTTGAATTTCGATTTACGTGAAAATATTATTAGCAGGGAACAATTACTTTCAAAGGAAAAATGTCAAATATTTATTAAACACATTTTGACAGCACTTGAAAATAATTTTTTATATACTTACAAACAAAAAATGAGGCAATAAAAAGGCACCGTGTTTCATCATTAATCAAATCAATTTGTATAACAGCTGATTATTATTTAGTTCCATTTTTATTTAAACGCGTATATCTGTACGATCTTGAATGAATTTGTTTAAATCAGTTGTTTGCATTAAGCAGCAGAATATTTCACGCGAAGTGCATAACACAAACAATCATTATTTTATTGGGCGAATCTGTAAAAGGTAAGAAGTATGTTAAAAGGAATGAGAAAGTAGATAAAGTGAAAAATGCACAGTAGGTTGGTAAACTGCGTCATGCATACGCGAGGAAGCGGCATTCTCATCGATATATTGTCATACGGGCGCCAGTCTTTACAATACTACTTTCCCACCAATCGTGAATGACAATCAAAAATATACACGCGTCTTCAAGGAATTGTCGGTTGCAACTGCTAAACGAGTATTAGGAGAAATAAAAGATGAGCGTTGCTCATACATGAGGATAACGCAGTGCATTCCGCGTGTACGGTAACGCTCTTGCAATTCACATTTGTATAAATACAGCTTTTCTACATTTCGTTTCCGACGATACACGCTACCTCGCTAGAAGCGGCATAATTCACAGCTCGTCACATACGTGTCTACACGGCACATGCTACTATTTCGAATTTTCTAATGTTTCTCAGATACGCGTGTCTCACGTTGAGCAAATTTGACCTCAACGTACTTTCGTTAACTACACCTTGGCGACCAATGAAAGAAAAGCATATTTACCAAACGGAAAAAACTATTTTTTACAAGATTGAAAAAAGCAGTTTTATAAACTAATGATAATGTAGATTAATTTTCAGTAAGGGGACACTGAAGACGGTGTCATAGACTTTTTCAATTTGGAATTATACGAAATGGATGTTGTAATGTATGTCAATACGGCGATTGTAAAGTGTGTACGAGGCACAAACGTGTGTACGGCAACAAAGGATTTCGCTCGTACGAAATATCACTCGTGTCTTTTTTTCTCTTCTTGACGCAGAAGTATAAAATGTCGGAAGACCGAGTGGAATGCGGAGGCGCAAACTTCTTTTCAAAGAAGATCCGTCAATCCGGCTTGAACCATTACAGCGGTACCACAATATCATATGAATTTCTCAAGACACATGCGATCCTTCCCGTCCTCCCATTACGCTCTCACGAGGTTTATTATAATACCGATTTCTTTCAAAGACTCTGGTCGAAATGTGGGTCGACAATTTGATAAATAATAACTTTACCGCACATTCAAAGGCAATTACGCAAACAGTGGACTATGAAGCGGCGAATGTGCGAACGTGTGATTTTTGAACATTACGTGTTACATTACGCGTGGTTATTTATATGCTTGTTTACAGCCGAGAATAAAGTTAACTTGTGACACACATTTTTATCAATATTTTTAATGAAAAATGTCTTTGCATATTATTTATCGTAAAACGTAAATAGCAAAAGTAAATAATGTTATTAAATAAATCGTTTTCGATGAATAAGAATATTGAAACAGTTTGTAATTTTGTAGATAAAATATGAATGTTGGGAATCGGATAATGTTTTATAAACAAACATTGGACAGTCCAAGCGCGTTAATAACCGATGTCCAGTTAACGACCAGCAAGCGTATGTTTAAGATTGTCTAACAGGTGTTCGGTTTCTTCAGGAGACAAAACGTTGATGCACCATAAAACATCCGTCGTATTTGGAAAAACACCTCGTGAGAGATTTCTGTGGCTGATATGTCGCGCCTTCCTCGAGGACTAGGCGGACAACGCCTTTTCTTTTATCTACTCGATCAACGATCAGTTTGTGAGCCTCGTCCGGCCAAAGCTTTGGGACGATCCCTTGAGGCACGCGACTGGAAGCCCTGCTCGCTCCTCTGTTCTACAGATCGTGACGCAGTGTTTTATTATAGCCCCGTAGAAAATCACGCTTTCAAGAGGATTTAAAAGCCGAGGGAAGTAACAGCGAACAATGTCGAGATTTAAATTTCACATCGGTACACGTTCAAATACTTAAAAACTCCAATTCAGTTTATACCTAACAAAATTCCAATATGTGCCAATAATTGCAAATCACGACAAAATAACCATTTCTACAGGAAAAATCTGACGTTGAATTTTGAAACTTTTAGACCCAAGCTTCGCAAGTTTTTCAAAATATTGTACAGCAAAGAAATATCGTGTAATGTCCAGTAATTGATTCGTAAGGTAATCAAAGCAATGAAAGTGAAATAATCTTATTAAGACAATACTGCAATGTACTCTAAGAAAATTGATGATACAACTTAGTTAACACTTTGAAATGCAGTGTTTAGTTAAACACGCACAGACACGGAGAAGCGTTTGTGAAATGAACAAAAGAGCTGTGAAAGAGAAAACGATCAGTTTTGCATAATAATGCTGCGAAGGCTTACCTGGAAGGTCCTCTCGGAGGATGAGGGTGGCGTTAGAGGCGAATGGTGCATCTTTCTGGTGATGACCGGCGTGGTGGCGGTGGTGGACAGAGGTGAGGCGCTACCTGACGTCGGCCTGGTGGTTTCCCTGGCCTCCCTCTCGCATACGGAACCCGGTGACCAGATTTCATATTTCGGATTACTGTTACTCGAAGAAATATCGCTCGGCTTTGTACTAAGGTTCAGAGGCGCCTCTTCTTCTGAAATATGTAAATCACGATACCTCTTATACCCTACGTAACTTCTTACGGAAACGGATATGCAAATGACACTCAGTTTTACCGAATACGAGGAAAAGAAAATCCAAATCAAGACTACTTTATAGTCAGCAGTGGAACTTCAATATTTGAAATTGGCGATCAGGTTTTTTTCCGTCAACAAAGAAAACAACTACGTTTGCCGATAGGTAAGTTTCTTCTTCTTTTTATGAATTTCATTCTTAATTCGATTGAGGGTAATTTAACGGTTGATCACGAATTGTTCACGGTAGAAAATGAGATTCTTCCAATTTCGTCGCCGTGCGTTCTTACCCCCCTCCGCTCCCGGCAAATTATTAAGCGATGCGTGGCATTTCAAGTTTGCACAGCTTATATATTCGAAACTATTTGAGTCATCGTCGTAATGCTTCTACGTTATGGGCATAGATAGCGCACAGGAGGCGGTGGCAGCGGTGGCGGCAGGTGGACGACACGCAGACGTGTCGGACTCCTAAATCGACAGAGTAAAAATAAGAACGAGGCTGGCTGGGAATGGAACGAGGAAGGAGAGAGTACGCGAAAACAAAGTGAAAAAAGAAGATCGGAGACAAGAAAGGAAAGATGAGTGGGTAGATAATGCAGATAATTCATCGTGATCAAGGTTACACGAAAACCATATAAGGCCTTTCTCCTGTCCAATTAGGCGTGCTCAAACGGGCTATAAACTTGTAACATAGTTCCATAATGCTCCTGCACCCGAAGTCAACTTGACTTAAAATGCTAAAAATGGTATCAAAGAGTATGCGATGCGGCTGTCACTACCGCGATTCCCACCGTTCTTCAGTCTAGAGCGCAACGCAGACTTCTTATTAAGTGTCGCGAACTGCCCCGAATAAATTCATCGCTTTAAATTAATCACATTACCCCCACTTAGAAAATACGCTTTTTCTCGACAAGCCCGCTCATTGTGCTGTAGTGTATGTTCAACAGTGAATGTACACACCCACTGAAAGTGACGGCAGAAAATATTCAAATTGTTCATCGTTTGTTGACAGTCGAAGAATCGCAATTAGAGGAAGTAGATAAAAGTGAGTTTCGGACTTACCAAACTTGACTTTTTCCGGCGAACTTTTGCGGGGCGAAACGGTCCTCGCTGGGCTCTGCGGCTCCGGCTTTACCGAGCAATTGGCGATGGTCGGCGATTGCTGGGCGTTGATTCTCGGCGGCACCAGGGGATGAGGTAGCAAAAGGCCTACGGCTTGGTGGGCCCACCAGGCCGCCCCGGCCGCCCCATAACCGCCATACGCCAGGCCGCAACGCATGTCTGCGACAATCGACACATGCCGTATATTATTATTTATACTCCCTTATAAGACATATGCGAATCGTTGCAATTCAGAAGGGAAAGTCACCTCGTGCCGTTTGTATCCGTTGCAAGTCGGAACTGTGGCTGCCCGGAACGAAAGTGAAGGCGCTCAGACGTTCCTGCAACGGTAGTGAGAATTGGCTGAGGCTCGAGGCGACGCTGCTGGAGCTGCTATTCCCTCCTGGGCCACCCGGACTCCACGGCGACGAGGGCAACACCGTACTGGGACTGTTCGGCGGCGAAAGGGTTGCCGGCGGCGAGAGCGCACCCGCCGGTACCCCTAACGCGTTGCAGAGAATTTCCGGTTTCATGTACCACGTTTGCGAGACCGCTTCTGTTGACAAGTTAATAACATTTTAACTCATTCCTCAATCGCCAATTTCCATTGGATTTAGTGCAATATATTTCTTCTATCCGCCTTTCTTTCTTTTTTTCCACAATGCCGTACTCTTTATTTTTGTGATTCCGTCAAGTTCATTATTAAATAATAACACACAAAAAATTATTTGTGAGTTGTAACTAAGAAATACACTTATTTTTTGTGTTTTTTTAAGATTGAATATTTTAACTTACAATGTAATTAAATTTGCAGTCTATAAATACTTTTACCAATAAATATGAAAATGATGAACTATTTTTATGTTGGAAAGACTAATCGCTTCCGTTAGAAATGAAAAAGAAATGAGGCCACATGAGTGGCAAATACGTATAAAACGAACATGTAAACAAGGAAAATAACGCATATTGAAAAAAACTCGTGTAAAGAAAAATGCCGCATTAATCGAGGAATAAGTACATTCTTTCTTATTCACTTACAAGAAAAGATCACTTTTAGATTTGTTGGAAAAGGGCAGTCATCAAGACTAACATGCAATCAGCTCATCAATGAAAAATATTAATGTACGTATTTAAAAAAGGAGTAATCAGTGCTGAAAAATAATAACATTTCTCTTCGATAATATTAAACAATATTTCCATACCGTTGTTAAGTTACTTATCGTATATATCATTTACATACAGCATTAGTTCTGCTAACAGTCTAATTAAAAGTAATTAGTGCAGATAGAGATTAATAAGCCATGGCGTAATTGAGCCCGCTCGCATTAGACTATGTAGGAAAATATGCGCGATGTAAATTGCCGATATGAAACAGTGTGCACCGGTTACTACATGGAAACGTGTTTGTCGGGGTTGAGATTGAATCGGAGGTCGGGCGGACGCCGTGATTACCGGATAAGCTTTTCCTATGTAATGCATCAGCGAAGAGCAAGCAGACACGAGGAAATGATAACAACGCTAACCGAGCAGTGATATTCATAATGTTGCTCCCGCAATATCACGTGCGATAAACCGAAACACATCTGATTTATTCATTGCAGCTATTTATCATTCCTTTCTCTCTTCGCTGATCGATCTTCAGTGCAAATAGGTACCTCTATTCCGCTTCAAAGCCCTTCAAAAACCACTAGGAAATACTCTTGAGTAATTCTTTTTATAAAGCCAAACTAATCATGAAAACTCATAAACTGATCGACAATTATGAATCAACGGACAAGATATTTCGCAGAATATATATGGCAAAGATATTTGTATAATGTTTGAACAAGTATTTATTGTATGAAATTGTTTGTGATTTTTGCATTATTGAATTTTTTCCCTGAGTATGAAAACGTGTGGGAAGAGTAACAAGAGAAATCACGTACGAATATCACGACACACCACGAAGGCAATCCAACGCCGCTTTCACACTTTTAACACGACAAACTGATCGTCATTGCCACGAACGTACCTTTGACATTCTTTCCTCCAAATCAGATACAACGTTTACGATAACGCTCATCAGCTGTGCAAACACACAAGCCGGGAGAAAATGCAAGTTACAATTGATGTCGCGAGTGTGATTTTATGCGGAGTGTGCAGAAACGATCGCGACTGATACGCGAAGGAGATTCCCCTTGAGTGTATTATGCACATTTCAAATTCGTCGAATCTGTTGACCATTGCGAAGCGTCGATCAATCACGGTACTCTTCGCGTAACGCCATGTCGCGAAACGTGTTGAATAAACGTTCGTTCGTTCCTACTAAACCGTTCGCGACTATTTTAATCAATCTCGCTACACGAAAAACGTTATTCAAAGAAATTGATTAAAAGAAATTGAAACAAAAGAATGGTGCGCGTTTTTTCCTCTCTTATGCTTGCTTTTTTCTTGTATATTATTTTGATTGATGGCTTTGCAGCGTTATGCCACGATAAGTGTCAAGCAGAGCGAATGTATGCTCTTCAAAACTGAATATTTGTCACTTTCGTGTCAAATAAATAACACGCGGACATACACATGCACACTACAGTGGAGTGCTTTTAGAAGTGAATTGTTTGCTTTAATCGTGTATTGATTATCCTGAAAGCAATTTCGAGAAATAGGAACTCATGTACAGAAATTTTAATTCCGTGAATGAGATCGCCTTAACAAGCTTTCATACAATTGTGTAAACGTGCGATTTTTAACATTTATTACGATTTGTCGGTGATGTGCATTATACACATTTTTCCATTAATTTTCCTTTACCTTTTAATTTAAATGTGGCGATATCTCTCGTGTCTTTTAACCTTCACGTGCACATATTTATTTATA
>JABFPT010000381.1:3732-31259 GCA_022817245.1 Nixonia krombeini | reverse complement strand
ATGTTTAGATTCTAGAATAAGAACTAAGCATACTATTTTGGAATCTTTGGATAACATTTTGGCCTATTCGAAAGTGAGAAACGGAGTATTGAAAATTTCGAAACTGTCTTGAGATATTGCAAACGGATCGGTAATAAAAAAGCAAAGATTCTCATTTTTAAAGTCGACTTCAATTTGATTACTATTGTCTCAGAATTGACATTGAACATTATTTTTAACAATTCACTGCTAGTAATTTAGTAATAGCCTCGAATGAAACTTGCGAAAGTCGTATTGTTTTTTCTTTCAAACGAATTGCTATGAAATTCTTCCGACACAGTTTCTGTCACGCATAGATATATACATTTTTGTTACATTATTATTTACTTCCCATTACAAATATATTGCACAAAAATCAGACGGATGCCATAAGAAAAAAACGTACCACACATTACGTTCCAGTCGAGTTTGAGCGTGTAGTAGCTGTTATATTTCCTCGCGATGCTGCATCACACAAAACGTCAAACCGCAGAGGAACCGGCCTTGATTGTTTCGACAGCACAGTTCGAAATGTCGCCCAAACAAGTACACGAGAGCTGGCCGGCTCGGAAGGCACTCGACGCTCGGCTCCCACAGGCGACAATCACCGTCTGTGGTTACCAAAGTGCCGCCTTGCCTCTCTTTTCCAATCACAGTCTATATTCCGCCGATCTTTCCTCTCGCAGTCACGCAACTCGAAACAAACAAAACGTATATGTCACTTCTCAACGAACGACCGCGGAAGAGCCGGACATTTAAAAAATGAGCAATGCTTCTCTCTTCGGGAGAAGAGCGGATCCGCGCGATGAATCGGCGGCGATGGTTTCCGTGGTGGTTGGCGTCGTCGTTGACGTTCCGGTTCGGAGAGCGGCAACGCGAATGACGGCGATGCGGCGCGAGCGAAGCGGAAACGGAGGAATGCGTAGTGTCGGAAGGAAGCTCGGTGTTTCGGCTTTTGACAGAGTAGCTGCGAGGAACACGAGCGGCGTCCCGGCTTAGAGCGAGGCCCAAACTGAACTGACCCCGGCACACACACCGGCCTGGAGTCGTCGCTTCTCGCTCGGTCGCGTGGAGGACAACCCAGTCGAACTTCCCTTACCTGCCCGCTGTTGCCGCCGCCGCCGCCGCCGTTGCCGCCGCCGCCGGTTTCTCCTCCACGTTTTCACGCACGATGGCAAACGGAACAGCCTCGCGCGCATCGTACAACATACCAGGTAACACGCGTGTGCATCGCGTGCTTCGTTACCTTCACGCTCCGCCCATCAAAGTGGGGATCGCCTTATGCGCCGCTCTAGCCAAGTTTAGTCCCTTTGCACCCGGATCGTCTATCGCGGCATCCCGCGATCAGCTGGATCGACTGTTACTCCGAAACGAACGGTGCGCTACGCCACGTCTCGGGATGGCATGGGATATGGCGCTGCTGCTGGTCCTCGTCCTAATAAGGCACGCTCAATGTGTCCACAAGTGCCGATCGCCCAACCATATCATGCCATTTCACCTCTTCCACTCTTTGTTTTGCAATATCGTCACATCGTATATTTTAGAGGCTTCGCTACTTTGCTCACAGTCGCATACTCTCTTTTCGAATGTCTACTACGCCTAATTTTTCTTTACAAATCAGTTTCGTCGATCACTCGCCATTATCTTCGACATTGCGAATACGGACTCCACACGTTCGTAATTTCATTACATAGAAAGAAACACCGGAGAGATGCAAAACAAGTTTTGATTACTTATTATCCCATTTTGCTCACGTGACAATCATAACGTTATATTATGTATTTCACTTTGCTATTTGTCAAGATGAATTGAAGTGTACACGCGCATTGCGTAATAACGCGTGCATTGTACATGATTCAAATAAACGTCACATATTATACCACATTCTCATGTTAAAGAAATGCTGTAAAGGAAATCAATCCATTAGAAAAAGTATAACTGAAAATATGACGGACATAACATTTTACATAAAATGAAATGATGTTAAACGTTCAAATAAAAAATGTATAAATTAGTAACAAAGCAGCAGCACAAAATGTGTAAAGAACGTATTGCACGTAATTCTGTGACTAGTTTGGCGTAATACAGTTATTTCTGTATACGTTTGACAAAATAACACACAACTCTCGTCAGCTGTTTCGACTCCGCGACTGTACCGACGTTTTCCAGCCAAAATAAATGTACTGTGTATCGTGAAAAGTAAAATCGTGTTTAAACCTGATGAAGCGATAGTTCCGCCAGGCTTGAAAAGGTGTAGTTATGAGTTCAAAATTTGAGGCGGGCTCGAGGATGGAAAAAGGGAAAATCGGGCGTAAAACGCCACATTTCGGTCTCGAGGAATAATCAAAAGTCGGCACGGACATTCCCTCCCACTGTGTAACACAAGCACCTGCTTAACGTATTCTCAGAAATGAAAAACTGATTTCTTATCAATTCTTAATCAAGTACGGTATAAGACATTGACTGAGTTTCCAACACACGTAACAAAGTTATGTTCCACGTCAGTCAAGAAGTTTTGTCTAGAACGCTTTCTATATCCTAAATACGCCGAAGAATGAAAATGTTATCTTACTCGTGAAGAAATACTGCGACAAAGCACAGAAATGCAATGTATTTTCCAGTCGCAAAAATACAAAGTAATTGTTATCAAGGCAGATGGATAGGATCGGCAAACTTTCGGGCGAAGGGTCGAACGCGGTCGAAATTGTTTTCTACATTCTGCCGAATCATGCGAATCGTTTTAGCAACGTAATTAATGTGCAGTTCAAGAAATAGAGAAATGTGAGTTTTTAGGATTTCCGCTTAATTCGCAATTAATATCGCGGAATGTCGCGGAATTTGGTGCGAGTGTCGCATTTGGTGATACAATGGTAGCAAGATTCGAAGTCTGTCGTGTGAAATTCGATTGGTCGTGGGCGTCGCGACGGCGTAGCGGCGATGTGAATGTTAGTGCGTCGGCGCTAAACGATTTCCTTCTATTGGTGGCTCCGCCGAGAACGGATCCACCTCCCGCTCGCCGCGGCGACAAGCTACGCACGAGCTAGGCGATCTTGCACTAGTCCCGCATGACGAATCCAATCAGACTCGTCGCTCGCTCGGCTCTCCCATCCGCGATAGAGAGAGAGAGAGAGAGAGAGAGAGAGCGAGAGAGAGGAAGGAAGGAGGAGAGAGCCACCGACACACATCGAACACCCTCGCATTTACGAGCACACATACACGCGTTCGCGAAAACAGTACTCTCGAGTCGTAAAGATAACTTTCATTGCCAAAATGACAAACGAAACCACCCGATTTTATAAACAACTAGGCATTTATTCATTACGGTTCGTTGAAATCCTTAGTTATCGTTTAACTCGATTAAGGATGTTAACGGTACGGTTAATTAAGTGCAATCGAAATAATTATCTTTCAAGGATCATTCTCAAAGGTTTTATTTCCCGACGAATATTTATCGGGGATTACTTTTTATCGAATTATCTTTTGAGGAATCCTTTTTTACGATTATTCCGAAGGCGTACTTGCTCAAAGATTGTTCCTCGAGGATTGCTTTGGGAGGCGGTGGCGCAAATTGTACACAGGGCATTGTATAAAGCGATTTGTACTTTTCCACTCGAATGTTTGCGCGGCATTGGCATAATTGAACGCGAAGCTACGCGGGCCAATTACCGGAGCCGAGTGGCAACGACTGCAAACGTGTCATTATTACGCATCCATTGAGCCGACATACGGAACAGGAAATTTGGAACGCAGAATAGCCAATAACGGAATCTTTGCGAGCTCGCGTGTTCGAGCCGACAAACCGAATATCATTTTCAATAGCGGGCCATTTCCAGATTTGCCGGCACCGAACGCCGAATTTAATACTGCCGCGAAGATAACTGTAACAGACGCCGGCGAATGTTTAAGGAAATAATCCATCCCGCGTCGTTGTACCGTTCGTCGCGATTCTTCGGAATTTGCATGCGTTCCTTTTTTATCTCGGCTTTTCACCGGCGCCGGACAAAACGTAACGACGACGATGCGCGCGTTCCTTGGAATACTTTACGCGATGCACGGAAAATTACTGGGAACGTTCGAAGCGTACGTACTACTGACTTCAGTTGTACTTTTTATAATTTTCTAATCGTGTACTGTATTCTCTGTACACTTATTTCATGTACTTATAACGTTTTCTAGTAACGTACACAAACATTATAAATGTACTATTATTAGACTGACAATTGTCCGTACAATTTTTTAATTCGTGTACATTTTATTTACGAGAAAATCTTGTTGGACAATTTGAAATTACCCATCTTGTATTCTTCACTTATAAAGTGTTTACAAAATGGAAGCCTGGACGGTTTTCGAAGAAATGATGTTTTTTGTATATAATTAGTTCACGAAAAGAAAAAAATAACGTAAATATATTCGAGCAATGCAAAGCGTGGATGAAAACGGCCATTGCTTCGAGGAAAAGGTATCAGGGCCTGCACCGTGTGACGAGAGGAATCAAAACAACATCGCGGCAACAATCTCTTTCTTCAATCCTTTCACGCGTTTTTGGGACACTCGAGACGCGGTCACTCGCCTGCCTCACTCCGCGCGTCGCGCTCGATTTATTTTCCCAAAATAAATCATCCTTGTCGCATTTTCATGCAAATGGTCGCGCGCTCGCTCGCATCGTCCCGTTGGTGAACCTTGCATGTACAAAGGCGTCTCTTCTTAAGCCGACACTTGTCGTCATCGTCGTCGTCGCCGCTGTTATACAAGCATGCACAATGCTCACAATTGCCGCGTTAATAGCACCTTACCAGAAAACTGGGTAACAGCTGCGCGGACAATGCCGCGATGCTTTTTTCATCGCTGCTTCATCGATTGCATCTAATTTCGATTGCGTTCGCTTTCGTTCCACCGCGAGCTTATCCATCTTCTGATCCGTCGAGGTTACGCGCGTCTTTCCGGGAAGCCGCGTTTTCAAAACCGTATCAGCCGTGGCTCATCGACACGCGTGAAAATAAAGCGCTCGAACGGCGTCGGTTACGCAACGGAACGATAACTTGACGGTTATCACGTTCACACGGACACATTTGACAGTGCCATTGCGGTTGTTGAAAAACGCTTAGTTATTTCGAGAAAACGCTTATCACGCGTGCGCTTTGTTATTATTGTTATTCATAACTAACGAGTGTGACGTCGGAAATTGGAATATTTATCTGGCCGACTGTGTCATTTAACGTAAACCAGTAACAGGAACAGCGCGGCTCGATGAATAAAAGAGATTTTGTGGTTGTTGGGGAAACCGGACAGCTTTTGTGTAATCCTTATTACGGTTTTGGGAGAAACATATTCCATTACCATCACAATGCGAATGATCTCTGTTACAAACAAGCGTCGACAATTTTAATTAAGTCTATATGGAAATAAAAATTAGACTCAGAATCGTACACGTGAGAATTCCTTTATAGACATTTCTAATAAGGTGTACGTGTTCGTTCCACGCTGGACAGGTTTTCTTCATTTTCCACTTCATGCATTTTGTTATTTTATTTATTTCTTTTACTTTCGCGAATTTACTTACATTTAATAACAACTGCATTACTGTCGCTATTGATCTAGATGTGTCCCGATGTAAAAGAATTGTCGCAATATATTATGCATGTATACGGATGTATTGTTGCAATGCGTGTATTATATTATACGAACGGACACAAAGAAACGATTTTATAATCACCGAGTCACATTGCACAAACTGCGTGTGAAGTAGTTTCCGTGCACTAGTACTAGACATACATTATCAGGCATTAACTAAGCATAGGTTATTATTGATTGGAAAATAATGCTTTACGGGCTGTTGAAGAAACAACATAAAAAGTTCTTTATTAAGTACTGCACATTGTATTTGCTAATAACATTGATTTTGCCTGTACGCGCGTATTTCTCGACGTAATACGACTGTGAAGAACTTCACTATTAAGCGTAGTCGGTGTCTAGTATATTGCAACAATAAAAGTTTCAGTTGCAGAAGTAAATAGGCGCAAACAATATCAGGGACACACTGAGAGAAATTGAGTAAGAAATAATACAAGAAGTGGAACATAAAATTATAACTTTTGATAGTGAGTGAAGGATATTAAAATTTTTCTATTTTGGAAAAGTACTCTCAAGTGTTCCAAATATTGTTGTACATTATACGTTGAATATTCTTATGGTGCACAATATATTGTACCAGCACATAAGGAAATTGATATGATTTATAACAAAAATAATTTTGACCACCGTCCCATACAGACTTTCTAACGACTGTCGGCTACTACTGAACCACGTTACTTGGCAAAATATTCCAGTAATACTCCCAACACTGTTTTAGGCGTGTTGTTCGTGTATCTGCCCGTTTAATACATCTTCCGTATGTTTGCGGGGACGATACGGAATCGCATGCTTCACGCAGCGGGTAACTTTGCGGAAACAGTGTACACCGGTTGCCCCGAAAACGAAGGGTATTACGAACAGTTATAATTCGTAACAAAAGGACACGAAATCGCTCGACTCGTTCCACTCGTTCGCCGTGGGAGTTCCGTCTTTTTCAGGGCGATCGATGGAAGGACGCAATACCTCTCTTTAAACTTTCACGCCATTCAGCATAAGAGGATGTGCAAAATCTCTCGCACTCTCGAAACCTCGACCCACTGACGGGAAAGCACGCAAACTTCGTACGGGACGAGCGGGTTTTCTTTGATTCTCTCGATTCTACGCAGCCCCTCCCCTCTTCGACCGGTTCCCCGGCAACTTTCTCAACGCGGGATGTTTCGTTACGAATATGTTGAACGGCGACACAACCGCGATGCGATGCCTCTCGCCGGAAGCAATCGATTTCCTCCGAGCTTATTATCGCTTTTCGGAAAAATCGGCGGACGGAAACTTGGAACCAAAGCAGACGCCTCGCTTCAAGCGTGGCCGTAAGAAAGTAGCTTCGTGGGAGGTAAGTGTCATTATTCGCGGCATTTATCGCCCATAAAGTACTTTCCTGCGACTGTTCCGAACCATCAAGACGCTTCTGGTTTGTTCTGATATGAAATAAGGACAGGTCAATGCGCAATTCATACACCTGTTTCTCTCTCCCTCTCTCTTTCCCTTCCTCTCTGTTTCAAACGCGATGCGCTTGTCGCGCGCCTGAGACATACGACCGGACATACCAGGATAGTACAATTACGCCGATTCCTCATCCCTGCAAAAATGCCGAGGCGCGCTGTTGCGCTGTTTAGCCGTACGAAATCAGTGTGAATCTTGATGGCAGGTTTTGATTGGCGCGAGCAACCGCGAAATATGCTCATATTCGCGCTAATAAATGAGCAAGACGTGTCGCGTGTGCAGGTGATGTAACACAACGAATCGTTAACTTCAAAGGGAACGCAGTTAACGAGAGTAACTACGCTTGCGCGCACATTTCCTCAAAGAATAATTAAGAGGAGTTGGTAATTATTATAAGCGAGGGGATGGGGCCGATCACATCTTGGCTGCTCAATAATGTTGGCGCATCTTCGAAGATATCGCGCGCGCAATCAGGTCGGTTCCGTTACTCCGTTAACGGTCGGTCAAAACTTTTGAACGCTTGCGGATGAATGCGAATAGTATTCCATGGTCATTCGTACAAATCTGTCGATCGTCGCCGATCGGCGACTGAATGTAGAGAAATAAATCGTTTTTTCGAACGTTTGCAAGTCAGTATTCATTAAGGAGGTGGCATAAATGAAATGTATAGCTAATTGACGAGCAGTTGAAATGATGCATTTTCTTTGTAAGGGTTAAAAAATATTTGCCAAAGGTTTATAAAGACGTCGTTTTTTATGAAGTGCATGAAGTAATGATAAATCGAATTACAACAAATATATATTGTAATATTTCGGTAAGAAAGTCGGCATCGAAATGTCGCTAATTAGATGCGGACTTTGAAAAACCGACACAGAATTATTATCGCATCCTCTATGGTCTGTGTTAACGAGAAGCACTTAATCCTGGCAAGGAACGAAAAGAAGGAAGAGGAGGTGGAATGGGCAGGTGGCTATCAGGATGGTCAAGGACCCCGCCCAAGATCTCGCAGGAATTAAAAAATTACAAATTTAAATTGGACGCCCTTCTTAACGAACCTCTGCACGAGCTAAATTTTCAATGGCTCGTGCTCCGCCGGATATAAATAAATCACCTAATTCTAATAACTTATTTTCTCGTTGACGATTAATCGATCGGTCTGGTCCTATAAAGGAATGCTAATGCTTGAGTTACGCTACAGATGTAGCGTAAAAGTGTTCAGCATTTATATGCATAGAAAAGTATGTTGCGTTAACGGTTATGTAAATGACATGTGCCAAAATTTATTAAACATTCTAACACTTTCGGAACTTCTTGTGTTATACTTTTTTATCGCTTTCGGCATTTACTTATTCAATGTAAAATAATTCTATATAAAATTAGTTTTTCGAAATAGTTGACGAAAAAGTGATTAATTTATAGCTTTCTCAAGTATTATTAGTTTGTTTAACCGTCTATTAGCTTTTCCAAACTTTTATCGTTTTGGCTATTTCCTGCTCTGTGTATGGAATTTTCAATGTGAATACCCGTGAAAGGTAATGGTCTTTTGAGCATGAAAGTAGAGCAAACCCATTATATGAATTCGAATTTAAAGGAAACGATTGTTAGATATGGTTAAACAGTACAAACAGACATGTCTGTTCATTTTTTCTGTCATTTCAATGTGTCTTCCAAGCCTTTGGATGCATAGTATTGTAATATTTAAACCTTGCCTGAAACACATATACACGCATAATTCACGATATAATGCAGAAACGATTTTATTTTTCATCGATTACCGTTTCCCTGTCCATATTCCACTATCGTTTTTACTCGTCTGTAATTTGCGCTATGAATAAAATATTACCCACTGCAATTTTCAACTCTCAAGGTATAAGTAAATTTGGTACACATTTCCTTATTCTTCAAAATGTCTACACCCTTGTAAGGAAAACGTTTACACAATCTACTTTGCAATTTCAGGATAAACGTGATATATAAATAAAGTGCGATGCTTTATATAGAGCGTAAGCGTATAATAATTTTACCATAACTTTACACCTGATGATAATCAACTTTCTACCAGTGAAAATTTCTTTAAAAAATTTTTCAATTTATTAACATGTTCACAGATCGAAAAAAATTAACAGATTTAATTAGAAAGAAAATTGAAAAACACGTCTTTATTTAATTCTAGAGCAAATCGTGGTTTTGAATTCTTGAGAAATTGTTCTGAATTATCATGCAAATAAATCTCTTTTTAAATCTTTGATACCTACTTTACCATGCGAAACAAAAAATGATTTTGAAATGGTAATACGTAATTATGACAAGACAACTATGTTACTTTATTGCCTTTCAAACACTTATATTAAATACGCAAGATTATATTTTGTATTATGAGTTATTTTGATGAACTGAAGTTTTACTTCGATGTCGATAAAATTCAGTATCGTTGTTTCAGGGCGGCCATAATCATACACGCAGTCATAAACCACGGTGTGAAAAATCGCACAGTTATAACGGCGAAATAAAAAGATAAATTGTATTGATTTCAAGACGCCTCACGCAACTGTATACACTTGGTGTTTCATTTCGCTAACCAATATTTTCTCATCGGTAGAATATGTTATTTCTGACGGGTCTATACATATATAGCTTTTCACCACGAAGAAAAACTGAATATTGTATACTATACACCGCATTGATATTTAAAGCACATATGTCATGTTTTTCCACAGTTTGAACAGACATAAACATAGAATATAAGCTGTCAAAATATTATCTTGAGTACAAGTACAATTGACACGGTACATAATAAACTCAGATAAAACTGTCCTTCCCCTTGAAAACTGAAAGAAAATTATTCTGGCTGTTTGATTTCTTTATCTGACAATGTACACTTAATTTTCGTGTCTGGTAAGCAGTTTTTAAAATCCAAAGGGAAACAAGGATTTACATTGATGTAACATTTCGATTCTGAGAAGCAAAATTCTTTGCAACAACTTACGAAGGTCATATTTTTATTTTTACTATATTTTGGTAATAGTAGTAACTTTTAGTCCAATAGTGATTACTGCTTGAGAAATGTAGAGCCGTAAAAGTAATAGTAACTTTTATTTCCCATTTGCTGTCAAAGTTATTTGAAAGGCGAAACGAAGTATGGAAGCGACAAAGAGAGAATAAAGTTCTCTCATCAGTACTGAAAAAGCGGAGAACTAATGTGTAAATAGAAAGATGACACGGCGTGTATGATATGGTATATCAGTTTATTTCATAAAGTTGACAAATGCGTCTAAGTAAAGGACAGCATTGACGGCAAGCGATGAGGTTCTGGTGAATAGTTACGCCACTGGACACAGAGAAACACAAGGTCTGGGCACGCGCCGGCACGCGCCGAACTCTCACAGCTCGCAGGGAGTGAGAGTGCGCATTTCCTCTTCCTCCTTTTAACTCGCTCTTGTCTTTCCCTCCATCTCTCTTCCTCCCGGTTCGCCCCACCTTTTACGCAATCCCTCTTTTATACCTCTTACCTTTCTCTCTCTCTCTCTCTCTTCCTATCCTTCTCTCTCTACCACTTAGCAGAACGCCCTCCCAAAGTGCTTGACTACTTGTAGTGCCGCTGGAACAGACTTCCAACGACTTTTCCCGCCCGCTTACTGAACAGCTAATCATATCCAAGCACTCTTCCCGAGCACGTCGAAGGCTTTAATTACGCGTTATTAACGCATCGTACGCGTCGCAAAGTAATCAAATATTGTTTCGCTATAAGTCCGATCTATTTCCCGTTTTGGTATCTAAAACGCATTTTGAATTTAGTCAGTTTGGAATAAAAAAAAAGTACAAATGTAATACTACTAACTAATCCGACAAATAATCTTACGAAATTGTTAGTAGGGAATTACTTATTAAATTCAGTTGTAAGAATCAAATGAGATTCAAGCAATTATAATTAACAAATAAATGTAATCCAATGAAACCAACAAATTTATTAACTTGATTTTGAAAAATGTAAGAGTGACGAGAGGATAGAATAAAAAGAAATATAAAAGAAAGAGAATGTGCGAAGATCAGAACGAAAAATGCTGAATGGAAATATTTCACAAATCTGAGAAATGAAAGCGACGCACGTGTACTCTGAACGTAATTGAATATGAATATGTTTTGCTCATAGGAACAACAAATGTGCTTTTTAAAAGAAATAAAACAACAGAACCCTCGTTGCACGTATTTACAAGTAGTTGCATAGTTTGAAATCCCGAATTCAAACAGTTAACAGTTGTGGCGGTAGCAGTGAACGCTGAAAATTCTCACATCGGGTATTCCTGATGGCTGTATGCATTATTCAATACCGTATCTTGAATGATGCATACGCATAATTGTCCTATAAGACATACATGTTTTACTCCCATCGTACGTTTATATAGACACAAGTCACACGTACAAGCAACAAACGTCTTGGCAAGTATGCACACACTGGTGCATCTAAGGACGAACATGCAAATGCTTGTTTACTAACATACCTGTGCACACTACTGCCCATACGTACGTGAATATGTCAATGTGTGTGTACGTTGCAGCTGCTTCAACCGTCGTGGTGCCTTCATTTGTACACACTCAAGCTGTGTACAACAGAAGATGTTACACAATTGCATGAAAACGCATTCCAATAAATGTCAAGAATTATTTTCTTTCTTTCTCAGAATTGTATGTATGCGTAGATATATTCAATTGCGAAAATGACACGTTTGTAAAACTATACTAAACCTAACTTAGGTAAATAGACGGATATCCGAGATAACCTAGATGAAATATCTATTTTGTTAATTTACAAAATTCGAGTGTTAGGTGGAGTGTACTTTTTTTGTAGAATTTTTGTATGATACAGACGCAGACGATATTATCATTGTTATTATTACATGCAATAATGGTGAACAGGACAATGTTAATGTTAGAAAAACGTACATTTGGCAATCGCGTACATGAATGCAGAACGCGATGGAATTGGTTTTAGAAAGGTATGAGAGTAGTGGTCGTTGGTTCTACCCGCGGTAATTAAATGAAGCACCACGATTCATAAGGGGAGACCAAGCGTGAAACTGTTGCGCCCCCGTACGATGAGTCGAGCACCGTTCGAATTTGAAACTTCAGACAAAGGGCTGTATGTACACCGGATCGAAAAAGTCAACCGTTCGAAGTAGCAGTATCTTTTTCTTCAGAAAAAAAGAGGTAGATCATTTGACTTGTACCGACACATATACACGTACGTTCATTCATGGCTACAATTTTCTCCAAAGTTTACTATCATGGGAAATAAAATGCGTAAATTTATTGCTTCGACAATTTGCATTTAATTTAAATGTCATCTATTTTATGTATTAATATGTTTTAAAGGGTATGAAAATGAACCATACAAGAAAATAAAACTCACGTTTTACCGCATATACCTATTTTAATTATATGCAATTCTGTAATATGTATTGTAAACCGTAGTTTGTAACACTAACATTTCTAACGTTAAAATCAGAAAAATAATTTTTAATTAAATAAATAACATTTCTTGAAATATATCACATATTAAAAAAGTATATCGCGAAATGAATCGCAGTTTGCATAACATTCTTTTGTAGGACAGGTGTACTTTCATCAGCGATGTAAACAGGTTACAGTTTAACAATGTATCCTACTCTTCCCAAACGTGAATATCGACACCGATTGCAAAAAAGTTAATTTCCTTATTCAAAGAATATTAAGTAAAGCTCGTGTACGTGAATATGAAAGCATAAAATTATGTACAGAGACCAGTTCACCTGACACACATTAATTCAGCCTTATCTGAGAAAAACTGGGAACGGCTCTTCGGTAGGCTAAGAACGTAATTGTGGCGTTTAATAAAGAAATGACACGAGATATTCCGGCCATACAATGCAAACGTGCGACGAATGGGAATCGAGCGCAGAGCGGTGCGCGGCAAACGGTGGAAAAGTAGCTCGCTCTACAAATAAATGTATCGAGATGCTGTTGCCAGAGACTAATGGCATATTATTACATCGCTGTCCGTACAAACTTTGCTTTACAAGCAAGGGAAAACAGGCATAAAATATTTTAGTTAAACACTTGTATGTATCTCGAGGATGATCTTGGACTCACGGTAATCACTTTCTTAAAGGATTGTATCAATTATTGCTTGGAGGCATTCCTAGCAAACATTAAAGACACTATATAGTACAATTATAGGTTGCATATACAATATTTGCTTGCCGTCGTAAAATCATTGTTGTACATTACCGAAAAACAAAACTTTTGTATAAATTTCCTTTGGAAAATAATACTTTACATTTGAATAGTAATTGATTACCCATTTGATAAAATTTAGTACACCTTCCAGTAAGTTTTCCACAATAAATGAGGTCCCTAATTGCACGTATTAGAGTAAGAGATATTATTCTAATTAAAGAAAATGTCTGAACTGGCATTGGTAATTAAGGCGGTAGCAAGGTAAATGCGGTGATATTAAAAGGATTCCGCATATTACAGGAAATCCCGGAAGAATAGTATGAGTCGGGTCAAACGGCGGAAGGATGATTTTAATGGCACGCGAGAGGCACGTGCCGGCTCTGAGTCGTGGGAGCTCTCCTACATCTGTACACGCATACGAGGAGGAGAGGCGCGCGCGCAGGTACGCAAGTATATATTTTCTGGGTGGTTTCTTTTTCGTTATATATCAAGCCGGCCGGCCGCAACGCGTTTATACCCCTTCGAGAGAGAGGGAGAGAGAGGGATATCACGCGTGTGCTGCGGAGGTAGTCGGCCATGTCATCTGGCAAGCAGAGTGCGAACCAGAACGAAACACGAGGGTTTCGCGTTCTTCTTCGACGCGCGCGTGTGTGCGCGCGCACGCGTAACGGTTGAATCCGGCGCGAACGCTCTCCGAAGGAGAACTATGTAGAGCGAAGATATACGCGCGCATCCGAATTGTCATTCGTTTGCTTTTTCCACGGTACGACTTTCATTAATTAAGAACCAATTAGAGGGCCGCTTTTTACTCAAGTCTACATTTCAATCTTGCTTGTTTACAAATTATTTCTAGAAACCTCCGAGTGGTCGCATGTCTTTGGTTGGAACTGATTAATCACACTTTTTCATTTTTTATCCCGCGTTCTCTGCTTTTTCGCAATTCAATGCAATTTGTAAAATCGACATTTGCAACAACCTTAGTACTTAAAATTCCCCTATTTATGGTTCGAAATAAATAGTGGAAATGAATTTTGTACAATACTGGTAATTTCTGTCAGCTAGAAAAAAGAAAGAAATAGCGATAAAATAATGACAGTTCTTTGTACAAAGATTCACGTGCAGTATAAAATTCTGTTATAACCGGTATACCGTATAACCGTACCGTAACGTTCCACCAATCGTTTGCAATATTCTAATTAATTCGAATATACCCAGGCCCATTCGGAAAATTATTCCGGAACGTTACGACCGTATCGGCATTGTTTTGCGTGAAAACCGAAGCGTGAAACAATTACCGAACCCATTCGGTTTAGGAAGACGTACGCCAGCACAGTAATACCGTAAAGACACTATTCTTCCTACCGTTAATGCAACTCGCATTACCAATTAACGTGATTAACGATCAATTCCGGGTAAAATGTAAAATCCCCCACGAAACAACCAATGACATGTAAGATGGGCGAAATTGAAGTGTTCGGGATTGAATGCAAACAAACGATCGAAGCGGTCGGCGATACAGTAATTTCTCATACGCGTCGCACTGGCCGAGCGTCGATCGCCTATCAGGAAACAGCATGCAGGGGCGACAGGTGAAGATGCTGGAGGAAAAGTCGTGACGGAAGAATTGCACGCGACACACGTAAGCGAGTCCCAATTCGGCCATGGTGACCTAAATTTGCAATCGCGACGATGCCGACTGGCGCGTCGCATTGAATTTGCGGTGGAATAAAACGAGAAAGGAAGGTGGGCTGGGGAGAGGGCAGGTTTCGGAAAGAGAGAAGAGTAAGGAGGAGGAGGAGGAGGAGGAGGTCGGACATCGAAGCGGTGTCGTTCACTCGCGCGTGCACTGCACTTGCACGCGTCAGATAGTACAACGCCGATAAGACAAACTTCCCGAAGTCGGCAATTACGTGACCGCTCGACGGATCAGAATGTGAAATCAAGCGCTGGCTCGTGAGACGTGAGTAACGGGCCGACCAATTTGGCATCGTGGATGTTCCCGATGCCGAATCGAGACGAGATGAAACAAGACGAAGAAATCGCAGTAGCCACTCTCGCGTGATCCTTGCGAAGATGCTGCGCGGGATAGGCATGCGTGTACATATATGCATGTGTACGCTGTAGTGGTTGTGCCACGGTAATCGTCGGTTACGGAAATTGCGCTAAAATATTTTTACGAATTGCTCCGCGGCTCTTCGCAGTCGAGGTCCGTTTATATGACTTCTTTTCCACGCAACTCGAGAGGCGATCGTCAGTTTTCCGTTAAAACGTTAAAGTTGGATAAGCGGGATAATCTGTCTTTTTAAAGCGTTTGGAAATGATTAGACGAGAATTTATGTACGTTATTTATGTGGAGCAAACAGTTGGTATATACGTTGTCGTTTGCACCAGCGAAGCTTGCACCTGACGCGCTTGCATCGCTCATCCGAAAGCTGCTTCTGTCCTTTGAGTTTTTACGGGAGCAATGTGACGGTTCTTTATCCCGCAAAATGCATTCAGTTCAGTTTCCTCTATTTTTTTTAACTACTGTAAAATTTAATAAAGATTAATAATACGTATAAATATATAACACATATTCCTGAGAAATATAAGACAAAATAATAAAGAACCTATGGAAGGTTCGATTAAACATGCAGCGGTGTATGTTTTTAACAGTTGTTTTCGTCACATCTGTGTATGTGCATACGCGTACACGCACGCGACTGTCGCGTACTTAAATCTCGTTTTCATAGGTCTGGAACGATGTCTTGCAACCGCTATTAAAATATTATTAATATCTCAATGCATTTTTGTCACAATAAAATCCTGTCATCGAGCTGCGTGTAATACTCTCTCTCGTTATTGTCAATTACGAGGAGTTGTTAAGTGATACTTAATTTCGTGGTACACATGAATCCCGTGCGATTGTCATTTTACGGTTATACCGCGCGTGAAAAAAAATGTTCATATTTTTAATACATTTTTTAACTGTAAAATAACTTGTAATAAAAATTCACAACATCGTAATTCATTACAATTTGAATATCAGAATAAAGATAATGGAAAAGAGAAAGAAAGTCTAAGTTTTGGCAATATACGAAAATGTAAAAAAAAATATTTATACATTTCTGTATCGAAAAAATGGAATCGGAAAAAGTAGACAATAGGTTCATTATGATAATGTTAACATATTTTAAACTTCAACTTTATATTGCTAACGAACTAAGTTATTTATTAAATAGTAGTCTATTATTTAATAAATTAACGAACATAATAACAGTACCGTCTAGAAATCTAAAGTCAGAATTAAGAAGGTAACGTCATTCTTAAGAATTTCTTTATTGATTTTCATTTTCTTTGACAAACCAGTTAAAGAAATAACAATACTTAATATCTTGCAAAATCTCAATTTTTGCACTTTTAAATATTTGGATAAAATTAATTTTTGTTGCTCCACAATTTTATTAAAAAAAGCTTTAGCTGTTTTATTGAAAGCAAAATCAATCCAGAACTATCATTAACGAAGCCTTGATTAAAACTTTTACTCGGGAGGCCGCTGAATAATTAAAACACATACACACGTTTGCAACAATCAATTTCGAATGATTTATAACAAGAATGTAAAAAACGTCTTTTCTGGAGGATAATTGTACTGTTGCAAACGAGACCGGTACACACAGGCATAAGCTACGTTTTTTCGCCTTCGAGTGTGATGATTATTATATACGCTGATGAGCGCATAAGCCAAGCGCAACGGTACACGCTACGTGAATACGGGTGTACGCGTAGCATGAAACAAATTATGGAAATTGGGCGTACATTGCCGTCGTTGATGCGACGGGATTGCTCTCTGCCAGGTATCATTCCTTGCCTTCCGACAGCCGTGGCAGCATTACGCGCTGCACGTGGATCACGTGGATCACCATGAACGTCCACTTAAGTGATTTCTCCCGATTAAACCCTCCTGGCACTGCACCGGGAACCAATAAACGGCTTCGAACTCATATCGACTGATACGGACATCGCTTCCTTTTTGCCCGAAAATGAGGACTGACGTATAAAACTGCGTTTTCTGCATTGAAAGGAATTTTCTCTTTTTCTTCTTTCCACGTTTACAACAATGTGTACATTGGTTTATTTTCAAGCATAATTATCCCACTTTGATACACTGTTTTCCGCAAATATAGATTAAGTTTACGGAAAGAAAGACTTATTTTTATTTGTTCCTGTTTTAGAAAACGAGTATACTTTTGTTTATAGTGTTAACAAAGACATTGCAGTAGTACTGCTCTATTCCGTACATGTATTGAAAAGGTTGTCAGAATGAGAAGTGAAATTTAGCCGAAAAGTGGAAGTTCTTGGAAAACTCATTTGTAAAGGAAACGTATGGTTAGCAGTAGCGTCGGCGAAAGAAGAGGTCAGTAACATTCTGAAAAGGTATGCCGTTCATCTTCTAGAAGATTTTGGGGGGATTGTTTCTTTTTAAATTTGAGTTACCATCAGTCAGCCCTTGCACCTGTCGACCGGCCCTTATTCAGTGGCTCGAATCTTCGAACAACCAGTCAAACCACAGCCGAGCCGAGATTTCAATAAAACTTTTTACATTCTGTCGTGCCTTCGAGGCGATAATGACAGTTTTTCTACCGTCTCGCGTCATAAAATTTCTACGCATTTCACAATTTATACGCACTCTTATTATTCGGTACTTTGCTTACAGAAATCATTTCCAACGTTGGGTCAAATATCATCATTCACCAACATTAACATTTTCACAAGTTTCCATACGAATCTTTTCTTCTCGTTACTTGCTTCTTTTCATTTTTTCTAATTTCATACAAGAAATAAGATAGTGATAATTATCTATACAAATAGTATAAATGTAATTAAATCACCTGAATATTAATCTTCCACATTCCTAAAGCATGTATTTCGATCACGTTTCTTAAATGTACAAATCTGTGTGAATATTTCATTGAAGGTAACTGGCAATAACTGACAGAATAGTTGCAAGTATTTTTCAACAACGAAACAATATCCATTTACTGCGTATTGATTTCAACCTTTCCCCGACACGCTAAGTGATGCTACACCGGTAACAGTAAACTGACAATAACGGCATAGATGAATGAAGAAGGAAGGGTGTAAACGTAGAACGTGTTGGGAGACTTCCTTCATTCTTTCAGCGACACGGCATATCATTGTTCGAGGCATGAATGAAGTCGCAAAAAGACGCGTGATCCCTGAACGAAAACGTCGGAGACGACAAATCGACACTGCATAATGTCATGCGAGAAGTCGACGACGAGTGAAATTGAAGACACGACACAGTTCAATCCGACTGCAAGCAATGCACTTACAAACAATGCATAACGAATTCCACGCAGAGGTTAAAACATTTCCAGTAACGGTCAATCTATTGATTCAAATATCTCTTGGTGCAAATCCGTGATTAAAAAAGCTTTTGATTACATTTTATACCAGTTAAAATCACTGTTGTGAGCAATAATGGTAGTACAAATGTATACAAATGCAACACAAATAATAATTGAACAATCAAAAAGAGTGGAATAAACAATTCTATTATTGTTTATAACAAGAAAATCGAGTGGGAAAAATGACCGGTGAAAATAATTGTATGTTAATTTATCGTAAAAGTATGAATTTGAGGCTTCATCAAATCTTGTGAAACCTCGGGACTTATCGGGAAATAGAAAGTGCCATGTGTTCATGTTTATTCATAAACGTAATGAAACACGTTAATGGATTAACCTGCGTCCACTCGCTCGTTTGACGAATGCCCGAACAGCGCATTTGTAGCGGCCGCACTATTATCGTAACGCATGACGTACAACGCTATTCGGCGTAAATCGCCGCCTCTCGTCATAAATTGTACCGCGTAAAGTGAGATGCCATTTAGGGAATGCCATTTAGGGAAAAAAAACATTAGGGAACGATTTTCTTTATTCGGCAAAATCACTCTATCGATCCAACGCAATTGACGTTCACAGCCTGGATAACCTTAACTGCTTCGAATCGTGTTGCTCGCATGGGGAAATAAATAAAATACTTCGAACGCCTTTCTAACATCAAAATAAAATCTTAATTGTGTTTATACGCATTTACGAACTAAATAAAAATGTGTCACAAGAAAGATTCCCTCTTATATTTACATGCATATCTAAATTTTTTTCACACTGTTTTTACAGTTAAATTAAGTTTAATTTTACCGGAATAATAATGTATTCACAATACTGTCAAAGCAAAGAATGATTTAAAGGTGTACTCTTTATGGCGACATTAGTTTGCTAGACTAATTAATTCGATAAATTTATGTCGTTTCCTCATCAAATTATGGATGACGGATGGAAGAAAAAAAGGCAGTAGCAGTGCTATTCGTAAATATACGACAAAACAGTTCAAAATGCAAACCACTCTGGTGCATATGTATAAGAACAGATACATTGCATTTTTCACGATTCTTGATAATGCGAAGAAAGAAAACCAGCATGCAAAGAAGATTCGAGAATAGGGAAAATTATAATACACAAATCTAGACCTTTTTGAAAATGGCGTGTATCGAACGTATCGAGTTTTGAATACGCCGATAATTGAATGACCAGGTGTGTTTTTCATCCATGGACTCATCCCCGGAGGTGAGCATAAAACAAAAGGGAGGAGTGAGGCGAGGCAGCAAAGCAACGCGAACGATCAGTGAAGCTAATTTAAACTAAAGACCGTGGTAAACGCTGCACTCGTTGATAAGCTTCTTGATTCAAGTCGCGTGGCCTGTATTTTGGTGTCGTTAAAAACACCGACTTTGTCGATAATTAAATTCCGAACGCCTCTTCGTTCATTCACGTCAGCTGGCTAATCTTATGTTGCACATTTGCCAGATCTATGCGTTTTCTTACCTCGCTCATACTTTTGCATACAAGTGTATTATTTCCATGCGAATTCCAAATAAGTCACGGTTTTACAGAACTGCATCATTTTAAAATACATTCCCAAAATTCCGAAACAGAAATTGTAATGACACGTTGCAAAACGTTATTTCCCGATTCGTGCCGGTATAGCGAGCACGAAACTCTGATTGCCGATTTTTTGCCGGTTTAAGACAGAGAGGGAAAATTAAGGCGAATTAAGTGTCAGTAATTTCTCACATACAGTTTGTACATTGTAGAATTATTTATATTGAAAAAATAAGAAAACATTCTTTCATCAATTTGATGACAATATTTTTGTTGTAAATCAACATTGTGGCAAATTCGTACGTTAATATGTTAAAATTAGCTGAGAAATTATGTTTTCGAAGTTTTCATTTAAAACGTCCGTTTTAGCAAAAATTTAGCCGTATCAATAAATTACAGGACAATACACAATATGATTCTTTTATCGATTTTCTTTATTTCTGTATATGTGGCACAGGATTAAAATGTAAAAGAAATTTTTCTTAAGCTTTATTACGACGTAATCAACGTGCACACCGATAATTGCACGTGACACATCTGTATATATAAATCTTGGTGGAAATTGTAGGGCGATTGCAGAGAGATGAAAAGTCTGGCCGAAGGAATAGCCGAAATATATTTATGACGATATATTTAATTTAAAGGCAAAGTCCGTCGGGTGTATCAAGCGATTTCTGCCGAATCCTACGATCCAGTTACGGCACACCGGCGGAGGCAGCTGCCATCCCGATCTGCTGGATTTTGGCTTAATTGTCATCCGATCGCCTTAACGCCAAATCCAGGGAACATGTCGCGCGCGGTATGGTCAGGCGTGCAGCGGGTTCCTTCTCGCCCGATTTCTCCGCAATTAACGTGCCACCGACGCGAACGTCTGTGACCAGCCTATCGAGAGGAGGCAGCCAAATAAAAAGAAGTATCGGCGATGTTAACCGAATGCGGAGATAAACTGCCGATACCACGAGTACCCGTCGTGTCATTAACAGTCCAAAAAACGTCGGAAATAAATAAATAAGACTGTCGCGATCGATCATTTGAGTGGAAGTGAAATAAGACCCGGGACTTTTTTTCGTAAATAATTGATAACGTGGATGGCCGAAATTGAGGGGCGACTGCCTTTTTTTTCTTCTTCACGTTCCGATATTGCAAGATTTCCGTCCCGATTCGTCTCTGCACCGCGTTTTTGTCGTTTACGAAAGTTTGTAAAGCAGTAATGGACAATTTCTTTTTTGCCATGTATCAAATCGAAGCTTTATGAACTTGCTGGATTTATAATAGTGATAGAATGTGTAACGTAACGTAAATAAATGTGTACCATTTGGAAAAAGGGAACTAAAAAACCATGAATGTTCCAAAAATTGAATATAATACATAGTGTATATTTAGGATGTACAACTTTTTAACGATTTAATAACCACAACTACTACACCCGTTCGGTAAATAAAACAAACGGCAGTAGTTATTTTTACGAACAGATCACGTGGCAAATGAGAATCAAAAAGTCTGAAAATTCCGAACACAGTGTGTCCATGGAATCGTTAGTGCCTGGCTAATTAAAGCGCGACCATTAATTCGGCGAATCATTAACAGCTGCCACGCCATCTATCAAAATTCGTCCAAGATGTTGAAGGCTTATGTTCGTATTCGCTCATTACTTCTTCAGCTCATCAGAGTGTGAACACGCGCTGATTAACTGTCCACTGACTAAAATGGCTTACTATTTTCCTGACATTCCATATATGTACAAAGTTCATATGCCCGTACGTATACATTTATTCGTGTAAGTAATCGATTGTACATTTGCTTTATTAAAAACAGAAAAAAAATATATCGCGAAAAAAATGACTTAATATTATATGCCCTGAAATTCAGATAATCTTTTTAAGTTGTCATAATTAGAATTTCGCCGAACTCGAAATGTGAAAAATGCGATATTTTACCTGCGTTTTATGAAACAACTGGTAAATGGTATTACTTAACGTAGTAGACACGTATAAAAGTTAATACCGAGATTATCTGTCAGGTTGACGTGAATATTACGATATACTTTTCGAAATGATCTGCATTCAATTTCATAAAGAGTAATAGCACAGCAATAAACCGTTTAAGTAATGTTCACCATACATTATATTTCCTCGGAAAGAGTGTACGCGATAAACTCGCATTATTTTAATTGTTCGATACTTGGGAACATCATACTCAATTACGCGCAAAAACGTGCATGCGTTACGCGTACGTTACGAATTCGGTGGAAATGCAGACTACTATGTTAATTCAGTGGAAATGGTCAGAATCGCAACTTATAATTTTTATGTCACTGCTCGATCGCGGTTATTACAGGCATGCGCGCATGTGTGCGAAAAATTCTGCTCGGTAAGAGAGAAACGGCGACCAGTTCTCTGTGCACGTGCACGCCTCCTGCAGAGGCAGCAGCACACGGAAGGAAAGAAGCTCGACCGAATTAACGAGTTAATGGCACGTGGTTTCCACTCGAAGCCAAATAAATGTGATACGATTCGCATCTGTCCTCCGTGTGTCAAAAATGAAACATGACGACGTTATTTGTGCCCGTAACCGTCAGAATAAAACGCATAATTAAATGTTATGTCGAGTGGGTTTTACAGATCATTGTTCTTGTCATAAAATCTTCGTTCAATATTTACCTCGTAATTACATTGCAATACGCAAGGCGACAGCAAAACTATAGAACAAAATTGTACTGTTTATATCAGTAGAAAACTATGTTCGGTAATGATTTTTAGGGAAAGGGAAGAAATGACACAAACGCAATAAGCGGAATGAAAACGCAAGACGAATGAAAAATACATGCAAAGCCACATTGAAGAAAAGTAGACTTATTAAAATAAAAATAAGCAATTATTGCATTTATATATACGCGTGTGTGTCTGTGTGTACGCGCACACACGCGTATGTGTATAAGTGCGTGAATACCTATTACAGGTTGAATTACGAGGAAACGAAGGAGAAGGGGGCACCTGTATGGCAAGCAGGTGAGAGACTACCCCTTGGCTCGAAGAAAGCACGCGCGTCAAGTCAGCCATCAGATACGGTCTCTCCGTTTCCGACAGATCTCGATGAGTTTGCTATTGCTACCGTACTCTTTTCTTACGACGCAACAAAACGATTCCCTTTTGTATCACCGAACTTCTTCTGTATATTCATTTCCAAAGCAATAGGTAGATATTTGCAAATGTGAAGTACATTTATCTATCACTCTATGAAACTGAAAAAGATGCTTAATATGAGCTAAATGTTTTTGTCGAAACGGTCATAGATAAAACAAAATTATGTTTCGTGCGTTGGAACAAACGAATGCCGGATGGACAAATAGTTTTGTTATGATGGATTTATTCGGATATATATTCCGTCGTAATTATAAAGTATAACAAATGACGGAATCAATGTTCCAGACAGGAGGCAACTTTGGAGAGATAATTACAAGATACGGTTGATTCGCGAAAGGCTCGAATGCTTTTCCACCTGATCCAGAAGTGACTGTGCGCGGTGGAGGTAATGAACCGACAAATTAAGCGCAGAAATACCGAATCCCCTTTCGGCGCGTGCCCGATACATGGAATATTACGAGCGTCGGTGTTCGATTACGAGAGCAGCCATAGAAGCTTGGCTGCACGATGTTGCTGCTGCTGCTGCTGCTGCCTCTGCTGTTGCCATCAAATGAGTTACGGCCATCGATTTATATATTAATTACATACGCGCATTATACACATCAACAAGCGGCGTCAGGTTGACAATGCCGAAGTAGCGCATGTCCATGGCCTAACACAACACGCGATACTCATGTTGATGCTTTTGCTGAGAAAACCAACAATGCTCAAGTAAAACCAACCAAATGCTCAATACGATCTTATGTACGTATCTTGTGTGTATATTTTGGAAATAATCAATTCATAGCGTTTTGAATTCACGTATAAACATTCGGCATCACTGGGGCTGAAAAGCGCGGAAGTCTTAATAGTGTGTTTTTTAAATATCGATTGCTTTGTTAAATAATCAAAAACAGTGCAAGAAATATTTTAAAAAGCAACGCACAACTTACAGTACACTGAGTGTTATTAACGACATTTGGTACATCGTTCAATTTTATATGTCACGGAAGTTACAAAGAAGAACTGTAATAACAAGAAAGTTTGAGTAAATAAGTATTCTTTTATCTGGAGTCAACAAGATAGCTGAAGTTTCAACAATTAAATTTTAATCGACAGAAGTGAATTTTTTTCATTTTTTATTTTTTTTTCATTTTTTTCCTGATTTGTTGCAAGGACACTGACCCGCAAATCTTATAAAAACCTTCTCCCATGACGCCTGGACCCGTCTTGAACATGGTAGGCCCTTTTCCAGTGGCTGGGCCGTATCCAAAACAGGTTCAGGCGCATTGGGCTAAAACTGTCGTAAGTCGTGTTCGCCTGGTAATCTTCCACACTCCTTCTGCAGGAATTTGAAGAGATTGAGGACGAACATAATCACGCTGCAGCCTCGTCATTTTTTTCATTTTTCATTTTTATTACGGTACGTCTCATTATGTAATTTACACCGCCGTAAAGCTCACGCTAGAAAGACTACCGTGTACATAAAGTGAGCGCAACCGTTCTTGTGGAATCTGCACGGGATCCAATCGGTGGTTACGCTCCGACGTTGTCCATGCATTTAAGCTCGTACTTCAAACGGTTCGGAAATAGTCTCTTATTAGAGTGTCATTCTCACAAATGATCGTAGCATTAATGATTCAACAAAAATCGTCCTTGGCAAGTTTTCTGACAGTATTATGCGGCATAAAGAAAATGTATTCGCTTTTATTATGATTGTGTAGAAAACAATTAAAATGAAACTAACACTCTTTGTAATTTTTGAAAGTAAGTAGATTTATAGTTAAGAAAAAATGTTTTTACTACAGAGAAACATGCCCTTGCCCCTTTAAGAATATATTCTCACTTTACCACCATGTAAATAAGTAAAAGTAATTCCTACGGACTAACTTTTCTCCGTGTAAAACAAAAATAATACTGCGTTATGCATTTTCAAATATATAAACGTCTGAAAAATTGTCATTTGCTGTTTTCAATGCTTTCACCTGCACCATACAGTATCGCTATAGAAATACCAAGTCCATTTCACCAAAAGCAAACGACTGTCATATGAATCTGTTCATATGCAATTTGCGAAATTATTGTACCCGTTTAAGCGGAAGACACTTGAAATATTAGCATGCGCATTATCGAATGAGAGTATCGAAAATAATTGTAACGCAAAAACGTTATTTAATGTTAACAGCGAAGGCATGAGAAGAAGAAAAAAAGTAGAATCGTGCCAAAAAGACGAATCATGGAACCCAGTGGGTCAGACGTCTTTACCGTTGCAACGAAATTGGTACGGGACATTTATAAATCAGTTTTGGTGCATTAACGAGCAACGCCTCGCAATTATCGATTGATGGGATTGCTTCGGGTTCGATTTAAAGAGGCTCCTTAAAGGAAACTGGCCATTCGTTATTCGCTGCATCTTCATGCTACACGAAGCAGGCATAAATCTCCACATGTCCTCAAATATCGAATTTCCGGAGTAATCGATATATGACACTTTCATACCGGTGATTTTCAGCCGAACCGTTGTGCTATATTATTCTCTCATTCTTTTCACATTTCATGGTATATTATTAAACGCGTATTCACATTCTTCATTTCGCATTAACTTCGTCATTAGCATTTATGTCATTTTTATGTCGCCGTTATTATATATAATCAAGAATACTAAATGTAAGTCAAAAAAGATTTCCAAAATATTTTAAAACTTCAGCAAGTTTAGGTCGAAGAGTTAGACAGTAGAGAAATTGCGAAAAACTTACACCTGCTATCGACAAAAAACTCCATGAAGTAGAAGATTCATACAAAGTAGTTATAATCTGTTGGATCATTAACGTTATATAGTGGTTAGAAATTAGTTCTTTTCCAAAAATACTGTACCTTCGCTGCAACATTTTGATAAACTAAGCGAGCATTTGAAATAAATATCTTTATAATGACTGAAATTTTACTGTATTGTGCAGAACATACAGGAACATTACTTTTAATAAATCCTCTTAAAAAATTTTTGAAATAAATTTTATAAAGAGAATAAATAGGTATTAATTAATTTCATCTATGCCCCTCCAGACTAACATTTTTCTGTATTTACACTGCAAGTTTGGCGCACCGTCACCAAAACGGATTACGTAGCCGAAAACTCTCACGTGAGCCTATCTCAATCTTCTTTTCGTCGGCAGCTGTTCCGTCGTAAGCGACGTCGTGATCTCACAAGGATTACTGATTAGCACCCATAGTACGTCAAGCGCCATTTACATCTCCTCCACGAAATGAACCCGACCGTCCACGAATCGGATTAGTACACTGACGGCAATCTGTTGGAGACTGACGAATTACAAGCGAGATGTACCGCATGAATATTAATTCGAATATAGCGCGTGTATGTCACCTTCTGTTAACAAAGCGGAAGTGACGAGACGTGAGCCAGGAAATGGCAAGAATTAAGAATCTGCATTCGCTCAAGCATTCATTTACATTTCAACGCAAGATGATCTTTTCTAAATACGAATTAACAGATAAACCACCCGGAAAACAAGCGGAAAATTCCATAAAGACGGAAACAAATTATGTAAAAAAAATGAACAAAAAACAATAATATGTTCAACGTTTGTTAGACGTTGAAATTCATGGACATTGCTAATATAGACATTTTTACTAAAAAAATGTGCTCGCCTCTGAATTATAATGCCCGAATAATAAATTCAGATTAATGAAAGGTTATTCGGGCGATCGGCGTGATTAGCAAATGTTTATAATTTTCTCTGAGCAGTCAGGTGATAAATTTCGGTAGGATTTTTTTACAATGCTACATGCACTCATTATTCGCAGTATTCACCTGCTGCTGGAAGATTTTCATGAGATGCTTTCCTGATAGCAATGATTTAAAAGGATAATATCGACTATTTGCATAAACTCTTTGACCAGCAGCAAGCCGCCCTTATTTGTTGAAATAAGTCCTGCAATTAGGCGGAAGGCATGGCCGTATTCAAAATAATCTGAAATATAATAATCTTGCCTGCCAATGTCGTACGATTAAATCATAAAATTTTGAGCCTAAGCAAACTCGCGCTTGTACGCTGTTTACGACCTCGACAAACATCTCCGTCTTCCTGCTCCCTCGTTAGCGGACCACCGCGTTAATTCGACTTTGCTCCTGCAAGAT
>JABFPT010000380.1:3660-21265 GCA_022817245.1 Nixonia krombeini | reverse complement strand
GAAATCCGTGTGCATAAAAGCGACATTACCCTGGGAGGTATACCGCCATAATCGACCACCGTCAAAATGATCATTCATCCCGATGAAATATGCAATTTCATTTTGCTACGGCAAGTAGCGTGTATACCGAGCCTTCGAACGGGGTTTTCAAACGACGTCGTAAAGAGGCAGGAAATTAATTCCTGATCTGTGTATGGTCTATTTTGAAACTAGTACACGCGCCATTACCGTGAATTCCGAGACATCAGACGTCTGATCAAAGAGCGTACCAGACTCGCCATCAATACCGGCAAATAAGGCAACCATGTCGTAGCAAGTAAGTTATTCAAGACACGGATAAAGATAGGGGCGTGGGGTGGTGCAGCCGAAGGTCATTGGTGGTAATTGAATATTTCGATCGTTATGAATTACGAGTCGGCGCTTAATTGAGCGTCCGAATTATTAAGCGGCACAGGGATTAAAGCTCAAAGGAAAAACGAATTTCAGCGTACGGGGTTCGAGTTGGAGATGGGGCAGAAGCAAAGAGCCGCAGCGATTCAAGAATCGCTTTGAGAGTAAGTTGCTTACTCGGGATTAAAATAATCACGAATGCTGGTTTGGAGTTGGACGGACGAAGAAGTGAATCACGGTGGAGGGAGGGGGTAAATAATAACTGGATGGAAATGCCGCGTAAACCGGGGAGATTTTAAGCCTCGGGCGAGTACCTACGGCGTAGACAAGGCCAGATTTCAAACGTGTCACTGATCCTTGAGCAAACGGAAGAAATTCATCTGTGCGTAAGCCTCGAGCGGCGGAAGGGAGCCGGGAAACGTCGATTGTTTAAGGGTCATCGCACGAGCCTCCGTCGGTCAGGATTACGTCGACGTCCACGGATCCGGACACGCGAAACCAACCCCTGCGCGGCAACCGACGGCCGTCACGTCACCGTCGCCACTGGATCTCCCTTAATTCTTCTAATCTCGTACAATCCATTACGCGGAATCGATCGGCGGTTCGCCCGGCGAATCGCCGTTGATCCGGGAATACGCTGTTTCGATTTCACCTTTAATTCGCTACTCGTCGAGCGTGTTTCCCGGAGATCGAAGCGGACGGCCCGAAGGAATGGGACGGGGAAAACAAAAGGCGGAAAAACGGATGGCACAGAGATAATAGAAATGGCGACGGGCGGCCCGGGGATGGGAAATAAAGCGACAGAAGCGAAGTCCATAATCCATACGTCCGCAGGAAATAAATAATACAAGAGTCGGTCGAGCGGCAGAGGCGGACGCTGGATGGCGGATAAAACTGACGCTGCGTCGCGTGGAAATAGAGGACGGAGACCGTCAACCTTCTCGGAATTCTGACCGGGCTCTTCTTAGCGAAGCTCCAGAGGCCACTCGCCGCGCCGCGGAAACGCCACCGCTTTCAGTTAAGAATCGTCTTTACGGATTGCATCCCAGGCTCTTTCGTTGGGGCGCGATGCGACTTTCTGGAAATATGAAGATGGAGGAGGAATTTCATTGATTTCGCGGTGACTCGACGAAATTCTCAAACTCGGCTCTGGTTCAGACGACGACTACGTCGAGTGATTTTAATCAGTCCAAACTTTGCTTGGGATTCTCTCGTTTGAAGCATTTTCCTTTGGTTAATCAAATTCAATTGTTGGACAATATGCCCTTTTTTCGAAAACAGCCTGTTTTCTCGAGTTTACTCGGACCGAGCAGCCGTCATCGCTGGGGAACATCTTTGGATCCATACATCAAAATTGAGTTCCACCTCCTGCATCTATCTCTTGACGGATTTCCCGGCAAGCCCGTCAGCTTTGACGGCAGCGGGACCGAAATCGCGCAAGATGAACAACGAGTGTTGAGTTATTGCCTTTGGGGATGGATCACCGAGCAAACGACGGGTCACCGAAATGAGATAAACGAAGGGCCGCGCTGCGTCCCTTTTCTAGAGCAAGGAACATTGATCACGCTTTTAATTGGATCACGGAGTATGGCGTGGTACACGCGTTTACATTTTTCATTACCGACGTTACCGACACAGACGTCAAACGTCTTCATCCCTGGCAAATATAACAGGTCTAACGATTTCAGCTCGTTCAGACAGACGATGAATGGGGGAAATTGGAGGAAAAAGCCACGCTTTTTGGATTCGGTGTTAAAACTGTTGTTCGTATACCCGAACCTGTCAGAGTTGCAATTGCATGTAAACGTACCAAATTGAAGTTTTTGTCGAACGAAAAGTACAAATATAAAACAAACATTGAATTGTATTTTCTATAATATGGATGGTGTACGGTATATATTTTTATGAAAAATAGAAAAATCAAGTTAACCAAATATATATTTTGCGTTTTAAGTTTCGACTTTTAATTACACGCGTGTGAAAACTGGATTAGAAGAATATATGTTTGTTTTCGTTGTGGAATTGAATTAAATTGAATGTAAAGGTTTGTATAGAGCGAGTAGAAAAGTGTAATTCCCACTGGTAAAACGTTTCTTGGGAGAACGTAGTAAAATCACGAAGACGATCACGCTGCAGGAATATATGAATATGAGTGCAGTAAAATTGTAAAGATTGTATTGGAAAGTCGGGAAGATGAGAACGGAACAATGGTCGTGATTATATACGTGTCAAATGGTGGAAATAGCATTACGTGCACACAGCTGTTATAGGTCATGGATGTAGTGTCTAGTTTTATAACTGCAGTGACTCAGGACTCTCGGATTCTGGTCAAAGGAGAAATTCCGTCTATGTACAATCATTTATTCAAAAATTAATATGTACTTAACGTGTACATGAATAATTTAAAAACTCATAAAAAATAATATATAATACAAAAGAGAACAGGGAAAAGCGAATTTTTCAAAATGAAGTTTCTGGTAGTATGAAGTGAACATTTTAATATCGTATATTAAAATTTTTTACCAAGATTTACTACAATTATTATAAATAAAGTGATCTATAAATTGTTACGCTATGCAAATAATTATGGGATAACAAAATTGCACTCTTGACAATAACATTGTCATCCAACTTTCCCTACTAAATTAATTAATTTCGTTCGAAACACTATTTTAATAAGGAACCGTAGTAAGAAGTGACACATTATTTCTCTGTCTGTGTCAACTCGTAACGATCCGTCGTCTCGATGTTTGTGCTTAACGAAGGGCTGCTTCCGTACGCAAACATCGCGCGTATTCCCGTCACGCGGGTGTAAGTGCGATTCGTGCCAATGACGGATTTGGAGCGCGCGTGTATCTATCCCCAAACTCAAAAATCGCTACCAGTTATACGTAATTGCAAGACTATTTTGAGCACCGAACCCTGGAAGGAAGCTCGATCGCCGATCCTCGTTTATGGAACTGTCCACATTTGACCTTTTCATTCCAGTCGAAAGTGCGAAGTTTCCGTAACCAATCCTCTTCTCGGCGATTCTGGCGAGAAGTCCTTTTTCTGGCGCAAAAGTAGAAAGAAAAAACTACAACCCGCCGAAGAAAACGTCGAAGTGATCAAATCGTAAGATAGAGAGGGGGGTTAGAGTAGGAAAAAGAGGCGTCGTGCTTTCTCGGGGGCACAGTGATGGGGAAATTTCATTGGGAATGAAAGGCAAATGAAAAGTGTTCCATTCCGCCCCGTCCGTGAATCGTTCCACGAATTCAAGGTCTGCGGGACGAAGGGCCGAGCGAGGCCACGGCCCGAAAAACTTTTGATAAAACTTGCAAATTGCTTCGGGAAATACAATAACATTTCAATTTCGTCCATCGGCTGGATGGTGCGCGTGCGCGCTAGTCTTACACGCGGTTCCGCAGTGTGAAAGATCCGTGAAAACGCCACGAGTCGTAACGAGGACGTCAGGCACAAGAAAATGAGTCGATCGCGGTCGAAGTGGACGATTCGATACGTCCCTTTTGCGGTCATTTCTCGGAATGTCACGTTTGCGCGGCGAACATTTATTCGTTCGCGACACCCTGTTTTCCCCGCCGGAACGATCCAAATTGCGCCACTATGAAAATCCGTCTGTAATGAACGTCTGTTCGATCACATTTGTACTTAAGTTAGTTCGTTCGAAGCAAAGTTCCATGTTTTACGCCGGCGGGATGAAGGGTTGCAAGTGGGAGTTCTGCTCAGTAGTTACAACAGCTATTTAGCCCCAAAATGCCCGGCTTTCGCGAAACTTCACCGTTCTCCTCTCTTGACAATGTATTATTGTTGAACGCCAGACGCGCGCTTCAAGCGTGAAATCTTTTAGTGCGGAGTGGTTGTACGTCAAACGGGATTCGCTCCACGTGCTGCCGCCATTGTTAGACGAAACCGGGGAACATCTTCCGCTGCGGCCTGGCGAGGGGCAGAAGTTAAAAGGGGAGGAAGGACGGCGAGCAGAAAGACAAAGAGTACCAAAGACGCCGACCTTTATCGGACACGCGTTGTCGATTTAACGGTCGCATTACGACTCGAAGTGTCTGGGACGGAAATTGATTCGGCGACAGTCCTTGTTAATATTCGACTCGCGACGTGCCGCGCAAAGTCGACGAAGTTAATATCTTTTTCGCGCCCGAGCTTCGCAAACAACACCGCGCGTTAATATGCATAATGCGGACGTTCCTCCGTTTTTCGTACACCGGGGCGAACAGAACGGCAGAGAACGTTGCTTCGCGCGTCAGTTTCGAACTCCGTCGACGATTCTGGCAAAGTCGTCGGTGGATAATTATCGGGGAATTCGCAGCGGAAGATTCTCGAAGATGGATCGTTCTCGAGAGTACGCGGGGAAGTCGTAAATACACCCTACCCGCGTTTTTCCACCGGTAAACGGCACCGGCCAAATTGCACCGGTCGATTATGCATAATAAAGCGATAACTCGAAACGGTCATCGAATTCGGGAGCGAGGCGGAAGACTCTCCGGGGAGAACTGGCCGAGCTGCTGCCCTTCTTGTAAATTACGGCCGATTCGTCGAAAAGTTTACCTCGCGTTCTCCGCGTATTCCCGAACAACCTGCCACTCGGCAATACTCGAAGGAAAGTTCCGCATGCGAAGGACCGCGATTTTCCGGTCGCCCTCGTGCGTTTCCGTCACCGTTCCTGTCTCCGTTAGTTTAAGAGCCAGTGTTCGAACAACTGCACTATTTATCAACGCTGCCGATTCCCGCGACGTAATTTCCCGAGAATCCATTTCTCGCTGCGCGGTATTCGCGTATCATTTGTCTCCGAAGAATAGCTTCGGAAAAAATGAATGCCTAATACTGTACACGCAAGACGGATAGCGAGCGTTTGCCAGCAATCCGTCTTCCATAGGCCAGCTTACATCCACCGCAGTCGGTACGACGAATATCAGCCGGTGGCATTCGCGCTGCCTCTGTTCATCGTTGCTTTCATCCATCATCGCGTAATCGCGTTAAAGCGGCTGACCCGATTCGGACCGCGGCAATAATCGGAGAAATAAGGCACGCGTAAAGCTGCCGCGGCGCAAGTTTCGCACCTTCCTGTGCACAGGTAACAAAAGATCGATCGCGCTCAGCGCAGGAGCAGATTGACGAAAGGAAGAAAGAGCGCAAATTTCTCTTCGAGCGTTCCTCGAGCAGCCTCTGGTTCTTCTCGCCTGTGCCAGTCCGATCTTGAAAAACGCGGCCCGATAAAGTCGCGTATTTTATATCGCGCAAAAAAGCCTCCAATCACGGTATTTGCGCGACCGTCGTCGCTGGTAAATTTCAATTCTTTTGCAGCGAAGCCATCCGCGCCGTTAGCTCACCTCGAGACGTGGTCTATGACGCGTATCCCGGCAAACAGTTGGAAAAACCGTGGGAAAGCTCGTAGAAACGATTTACCAGCCGTAGTCAAATAGACGCAAATCCATCGCACGTGCCCGTCGCGCGGAAATAACGAAAGTTAAAGGAACAATTAAACTAGCGCGAGCCTCGAATCGGATCGGCGAATCACCACGGCGAACTGCGCAAAGTTTCCCGTAGAGTTTCCGGTCGCTCCCCTTACAGTTTCAGCTTTCCATCGCCCCGACGATAACTTCCTTAATGAGGCAACGACAGCGTGAAAACGTTCATTCTACTTTACGGAATGCCTTTTTTCCCAGCTGCCCTCTTTGCCCAGATTAATTACCATGATTACTGCAATATCGTAATCGTAATTACACCCCTGCGCGTTAATTAATGCGAAACAGGACACTGTCTCGGATGAAAGGACGAATAGCGGTTATTTCGGCGGCTGGGGCGTTCGACTTTCGTGCCGCTCCAGCCAATCTTACGATCGAGATATACGACTGATGGGCGAGTGTCCCGAGGATGTTGAGAATAATAATTATTATAATCCGGAGAGATGCCGACGTTGCTCCGCGTCGATCGTACTTCCCCGAAATAAGTAATCATTACACGGGACAATCGCAACGATAACACGATGCGAGAGTCTCGTGCATGTTCGATACATGCGAGCACGCCATATGAACAAACAAACTCTGCCGGCAATGATAACAACAACAAGCGCGGCCGACGAGTGCGTAGAGAAGCCTTAGCCCGTAGCGACCCCTCGCCGTGAGCACACAAATAACGGCAAGGCTGGAAACACTCTTGCCCAGTTTATTCCGCGTGTAAGGCCAACTTTACGATGGTCAGTTTAATGCGGTATACATATGTGCCCTTTCCGGATTTGTAGACGCACTGGCGAAACACGCGTGAATTACACGGCCGTTGTAACTGGACGGGACTTGCAATGGGATTCGATAATTACGTGCCACGGGATGGGCAGCAACGACGGCGACCGTCGGTTTGTCCTGACAGGCGGTCGCGGTGGTAGGGAAGGGGTGGGGGTGAGTTGACTATAGGCGAACGAGCAGCGGTCGTTTTTCGAGATAAACGCCGATGCAAAAGCAAAGATTAAAACGTTCGACAGCGAGATGGCGATTGATGGAGCGAGAAGAGCAATAAAAAAGAAAGATGGGCCACTCGCGTGAGCGTCGAAACGCCGGGCGATGCAGTAATTGTTTTATGGCGGCTCGGTGTATGACTGGCGTCGAATAACCGATACAACACATTCATATCGGGCGGATTAATGCGTTAATTTAATTCGGGTTTTATCGTTCGTTAAGCGGATTCCCTCCGAGTCGGATAAATCGCGGCGTAATGAAAAAGTATCCGTCGCCTATTGGCTGGCGGCTAGGCAGTAACAAGTACGTACGCGCCCCAGATGCGCCGCTGGCGCAGTCATAAAGGAGAAATGTGTACGTCACGTCATCCTCTTAATGTGTACTTTCGTGATCACGTAATGTTCGTACGGGAACGCCAGAGCCCTTGGCCGAGCGGGAAAGGGTTTTCGCTGTTTATTTCCGGAGTTTACGAAGTAATCTCGAACAGATTGTCCTGTATGTAGAGCGTCGCTTCATCAGCTCCTGGGATTTTCGAGCTCGACGAGTTTCACGTTGATTAGGAAAATTTGACACGAACCTGCCGGGAAACTTTTTCATTAGCGATTGTGGTTTATACCTTCTTTATTTTCGGCCAAGATCTCCCTCGAACGACGACTTTCATTGCCGCCGAAACTGCTTCTCGCTCATAAAGCGATCGAAATGCAGCTCCTTTGGACAAGCAACCATGACTAAGCGTCATTTCTCCAGCTATCACTTTCGCGATCGTTCATCAGGATAGTAGAATTTTTCGCGATATTTTTCAACACGGAAATTCGACCCATCTCGTTGCAGCAATTTTTTAAAATGTTGTTCATATCCTGTTGACATTTATAGATTTTCCGCTTTTATTACAAGATACGGCTGGAAGATAAAAAGTACGTTTAATCCATTACGCCCAAAGCACTATACGGATCACCTGTACGGGAAATACTTAAATAATGTAAACAACGCTTTTTCTTTACACCCGTTACACGGGTAGTTCTTTTGTCAAAAAAAAAAAAAAGATACTACGGGAAATTTGTCAGAGTTTCGTTCTCATTCTGATTGAATTTCGCAGATTCAAATTGAAATATGTAGAGACAAAGGTATATTCACAACTCAAACAATATTTTTGATTGCGACGAAAAAAAAAATTGGTTCCGATGTATTGTTTTCTTCCTGAATGCGAGCGGTAATGAATTTAAAAGAAGAAGTGGAAGACATGAAAGGAGTATAAAAATGAGAGCAGTAATGCGAAATGGGAAATGTAGCTAAAACAAGTATAAAATGAAAAATGTGGTAAAAGTATTATGAGTGCGTAGGAGGATATAAAAAAAAGTGAGTAAACAACGAATTTCAAGTAGGTAAATGCATCGCGAGTTGCTTTTGAAAAATATTCTGTTGGGTAACAATCGTAACGCCTGGTAATTACAGCGCTGCACTAAAAATGATACATTATGCCCTGAAGATACGTTACTGCCGAAACTGTTCATACTATTTTGTACTAAATGATAAATCATTTTCCACCATTCGAAAATTGGAGTAGATGCCGAAAGCATCTCGGACATGAATGTTCTTAAAAAATGAAGAAATCCTTCAAAAGTGGATTATGACAAAATTTGTGCAGCTTAACGTACATGGCGCACTTTGATAAAATAAGAAATAATTTGGAACTTCGTGATCCTGTGATAATGCATTTTTTAAATTCAATCTATTTTTAGAGCGAGAAGTTCGCTTGCAAACTAACTGACCCAACGTGGTGATTCATTACGACCCGTTTTGCCTCTCGCTATTTAATTTCGCAGATGTACTTTGAAAATTCGCGATTTACTTCATAACGTTTACAGTACACATCTCCATGCTTCATGTAACTTTGTTTACCTGTTTCTCGATGTAAACTTTTATCTTTCAGTCAACCGTATTTCTATGTTTTTTACCAACGCTTCTACCAATATTTGCATGATTAATTAATTTCACGATAAATTAAAAATCTGGATTATCAATAAGCCCGAGTAGTGAAGTACGATGATTGTAAATTTGGTTGTCAACGTCATAATACAAAACTTGAAGGTTATTTGTTTTGCGCATTTGTATCTTAATTTTACTGACACAATTTTTCCAGGCATACGCTTTTGTCGCACTGATGATACACCTTGCTTGAGTACACCGCTAATTAACTTGATTTATGTACTTCGTTCATCTTTCACAGTATTAAACAACATGCACATGATTATTGTACGTGGATATACCATTAAACACAAATGACACGTATTCATACGTAATTTGCTTATGCGTGCAACCAAAGTATAATACTCATTTACCAACTTGCCATTTTTAGTTGCCCTCAAGTCCACACTACCATAAACAAAGTTTTTTCCAACAAATATAACGAGTACAAAGCTCTTTTGCACATCATAACCCCAGAAAGCGCATAAAGGATGTATAATTTTTAAAACGAATAATAACTCAGCATCTGTTACATTTGTACACTGGGGATAGTTTACACCGCATCCCCACTTTCATATAAAGAATACGCTAAAAAACAATAGAACGCAAGTTTTTTAATTACGAAAAGGTTATTTAAAAATTATTAATCCGCAAAAACTTGTTTATGAAGCTACAAAGCTGCGTACTTACGGTATGGTATAAACGTAGTTTTTTTATGGAGAAATTTTAGTTTGGTTACAGAATGCCTCGTCCCAGTGCTCGAGCGGTAAACGTAGCAAAAATTGACGACACAAATTGAAACCCGCTTGTCGCAATTGCATCCGTAAATAACCGGTCGAAAATGCCGGCATAAATTAAAATCAACAGTTACAGTGTATTGGCCCAGTGGTAATCGATGCGCAACACCGGTCATTGATGACAAGGACGCGAAGGTACGCGGCGTCGGTTGGCAGTCAGTGGCGTAGCGGTCGTAACATACATCGGGATGTACGATCGTCGCGAGAGGCGTAAATCAAATTTAAAAATCCCGTGCGAGTATCCCGGGCTGACGCGCCGTCCGTATAAATACGTTGGATGAAATAACCCAAAGAATAGTACCGCGTTGTCCACGCGAGTCCCCGGTGTATCGTTTCTAACTGCATTCCCGTCGGCCTCTTTCCGTCATTCGATCCCCGTGCCGGCCGCCTCACTCGTAAATTGAATCAATGGAAGATCGTAATGTAGCCCGAGGAACATAAAGTGCCTAACCGATCGTCGCTGGACAAATAGTCGCTGGTCATCAATCGCTCTTTTTATCGCGAGCAGACAAACAGTCGTTAACCGTATGACGCGCGCCTCGCACCAAAGGCGGCCATTTTGGAATCGTCGTCCGGACAGCGGAGCCGTCGAGGAGGAAATTGGAAAAGTACGATCCGGACGTCTCTCGTTACGTGTCGAGAATGAAAGGACAGCCCTTTTAAAATCGTCTTCGGCTTTATCGGCTTCCCCTCCGGACAACTTACGCGACTTGGAGACAACAGTATATATTATACTCTGTGTTATGTCGTCGCGCTGACGTCCGCTCACTAAGACTTTAATCGACCGGTGGACACATTTTCGTTCGTATCATCCGCGTTGCTCGATATGTTCGGTACGTCACGGTATCCCTACTCTGATTACTTCGCTCGACCGCGGTGGTGGGGAGGTTCGGGGCATAGTTAACTGGAGATAAACGTGAGAGAAGACGTGCTAATCAACGGATGTTAAAGAAGATCAGTGTCTGGTGTGTTCACCAGCCACGGGAGCGCACTTCTGCAGGCAAATTGAAGTGGAGGAAGCCGAGCTCTGCAAAAGTTTCCCTAGTAATGGGTTATTCTATACTTTCCATAGGCGGTAGGTGAACACCGGTCGGGGATTAATTACTGAGAATTTCGGTATTGGTGGTGTATCGTAGCGCCAAATGGACGTCTTTCAGCCCCGATAATGGACTACAAAGCTGCGAAACGCTTGCTAATTCGCTCGCGCCTAAAAGAGACGCGAAATAATAACAAGCGAAGCGACGAACGGCGCTACACGTCGAACGGACGATGCGAAACATCATCCGGCAAACATCCCTTTGTGCCTCCGCTTTTCACATACTACAGGGGCAAAAAATATGGCTCACCGCGGCGGTGGGCGAGGGAGCGGAAGACGGAGAAGAAGCGGCTATAGTTTGTCGAACATATTGCCTGGTGTATGGAATCTGACCTTTATACTAAGTGCAGGGAGGCATGCCGGGGCATAATTGGCTGGCGAACGGAGACGAGTTCCAGGGTGCGACGTCTCAATGGCGGGAAATTTCATGACACCCGATAACTCCTCACCGGCGCGCTTTACGCCCCTTTTCGCGTCACTGGCTCATCCAATATTTACCCGCTCGGTCCATTGAATATTTCTCCCTCGCGATATACCGACATTCCAAGTACAGGGGTAATGCTCGCTACGCCGGAGGCTTCCAGAGTGGGGGTGGTATTGGGAGGAGGGGATCGACTGAATGAGGTAAATCGAAAGATCGGGAAAAGAAGAGGAGGAAAGAGGCTGGTATCAAATTTCCACCTCGTTCGAGCGCATTCGTATTTAATATTTTATCTTGGCTCAGCTTCAGCCAGCCGGAAGGCTGAAAAGTGTCCTTTTTGCCCAGAAGAAGCAAACGACGAGGAGGAAGAAGACGAACGAGACGAGCGAACGGTACGGCTCTGGGTCAATCGGGGGATGAGGCCGGGGCTCTGCCTTAACATATCGTGATCTCTTTCGGGTCTTTCGGGGATTCGACATCGATGCGAGATATATCGCGTGTATCTCGGGGAATGTGAACGGGAACATCCGGATGTAATAAAATTCGATTATCCGCCACTGTTAAAAACAGCTGTCGAACATTCCGCGCCCCGCGTAAGCTTCTCCCCCACCCCTTTCTTTTTTACACAATCTCTCAGTCAGCGGTGCCGCGTCTCTTATCTAGCCTCGTGGTCCGATTTTAAACCCGACGGACGGAAAGCCGACGATTTATAAATAACGAAGACGTCTCTATTTATACCCGGACGCAGATCAATACCAGCACTTCTTCAATAGCGCCTCGCGCAAGGTGAGAGAGATGTTAATTTAAACTTTTAGATTGATTTTACCTCCGAGTCTATTACAAGTTCACTGGTAATTCGAGAAATTTTAAATGTCGCGCTTTTAAATCATCGCGGCCGCTTTAGCGAGACGCCTGACCCATTTCGTGACGTCACCCCCGCCGCCTCGCGACTCGATAATAAATAAGCCCGTGAGGGTGGGTCCGCGAGGACTTCCCGTGCCATTGATTGGAAATTATGATTAATGTGTCCGTCGCTCGCCATCGAAGAACTTTCTGGAAAAAGCGGATAAAAGTTTCGATGTTCTTCCCGAAACACGATTCATCCGCCGTTCGAGTACGCCAGTTTCGCCAAATCTTTCATCTGCGGACGTCAATTAAAATTTTGTCCATTACGGTAAACCGCGCCGCAAAGAACGTTATCGCAAACATATTTTTACCTTTGCATCGCCAGTCGAATTAAAATTGTATCCTCATTAACGGAACGTTCCCGCAACGTTACACAGGTGAATACTCTCGCTAATTAGGGCAATTCCCAAACTTCCCTCCGCGCATTGTTAATCGCCATGCGCATTCAGCCATTATTACTCATCTCGATCAACACGCATTGCCACGCGAATTTTTTCCACTCCGGTTTAATAAAAAAAAAAAAAAAAAGCCTGGTAACGAAGACCCTGGAATTCGGTTACAACGACTTCCAATCTCGGCGGATCGTCGAATCGTGAAACCGGCCTGGAAATCCTCGACATTCGCGGCGCATTTACCTTCCGCCGAAATCAAGAATAAAGACATTGCCAATGTCTGCACATATTTCGTCGGATGGTTTACGAGACAGTTGAGTGGTGAGTGGCGGGGAAGAGCGGTGGAGGGGTGGAAAACGGTGTGGTCGCAAAGGGTGGGGAGGGGAGAAGGTAGGAAGAAAAATTTCAATTATCTAGAAAATTGGTGTGCGAGGACTACGGGAAGGGCAAAAGAAACCGGATGCGTTGGTATGTAAGGAACGTATGAGTTTCACGAGTCGTCGCGCAGGTGCGAAAGGAAACTCGCAAGATAAATCTCGCCGCTATATACACGCTCGGCTGTGGCGAGGAATGCCGTGGAAAGAACTCGGGGGGATTATACGGCGATTCCTTTATTTCCGTCACGTGACCTTACCTAGCTCCTTTTCGCAAAATTACGTCTCCCCCGGCTGTCCCTCGCCACCGCGGAGGATGGTCGTTAATTGAGAAGTAAACGGTGATTTTTGCCTTTCGAAGGCCCCGACGCTCGTCGCCGCCACGAGTCGTTAATATGCATAGCCGGGGAGATGAATAAATTTGCTGGCGTGGAAAGAGGCAAAGAATAGGAGGCAGAAATACGACTGGAAAGACAGGAAAATTGTTTTCCTGCAGGCGTCGTCGTCTTATTAGGGGGCCGCGCTTCCTTAAATGGCCGCGGCCAGACCAAAGTCGGGCTTTTCGCACGGCGCTTACGGGAAATGGTAATGTTGCCTCGCAAAACGCCCTCGTCGTCGGACCGGTTATACGATTCCCCCCGATACGATCTCCGGATCGCCGTAATTAGATCCAATCTCGCCGACCGGCTTTTCTTCGGACGATCGTCCACGCGGCGCGCATTATTATCGTCCCGTTTTTGCCCGTTTTCCCCAACCGCTCGAATCGTGCGCGGTTTAATCGGGATTAAACGGCAGCGGAAAGTACCGGGAATTTTTCACCTGCGGCTTCCAGGCGAGTCAACGGGCGATGGTCCCTCGCGGGAGCGCGACGTCTCGCGCAGCAGTCGATAAGACGCGCGCAATGCGTGCACAATGCGAGTCGTGCTGCTCCCGATACGTCGATCGTGGCGCCACACAATGCCTTTTATCGCCGCTTTTAATAGCACAGCCCGGTGTTCCTCGACGCCCCGAAGAGATAAACGCCGACAACGGCGGGCGCAACGTCGGGCGGACGTTGACGCGACGTACCGATCATCGTTAATAATTAAACCGCGAGCTCGTTCATTATTGAAACGTGGTCGGTAAAGAGCGGCAGCGTCGGAAATCCCCAAAAGCCGTCGCATTAGCATCGAAAATCGCGGTAACGACGATCCACGCGCGGCGATAATGGCCGTAGCCGGGGGACTCGTTTTTCGGGCGTTCTGAAAAGTGCGCGGCTACGATCGCTCGTAAAACGTGACAAAGGATTTTATAAGCCCGAATAGACTTGTTTCGACTCGCGGCACATTAACGCGCTCATTAGCGTGTCCCGCGCGCGAGGGGCATAAATCCTCGCGGTGTTAACTACTTCGTTACGCGATGACGCCGAGCGGCTGATAATTATCATTGAAGTTCACGAGCGGCTGCTTAATGAAATCTAAAAATAAAATTGCACGCTCAACCGCGTATGTTTTACACGCTTTTTATGCCGAGGTATCACTTCAGTTTATTCATATTACGATAGAAAAGCGAGCGGGAGGGGGTAATTAAACGCTGTTCAGGGAAAACGCGGAATCTCGGGGAAAAGGAGGAATCGTAACGGCCGCGCGGAATGTTGGGTATAGCATGTCAGTTCTTGTCCGTTCCTGTGCGATCGCTGTCATTTTTATCCGGCTATGCGAGAATCTTTTATCAGGGATTGTTTTAAACACGGATTTGAAAACAAACGCACTTTCCACCGAGAAAACTGAAATTGACTGGGGATAAAACGAAAACCGACATTTCTGAGATGCCATGTTTGTCTCCGAAACGAACGCGCCGACGGGAAATCAATACATTAACCAGCCGGTAAACGCGCGTCACTTTCCATTGAAGTGATCCGGAGCACGTGAGACGAGGGTGACGCGTTCGCGGTGAAAAGCGTCCTCGCAAACACGTTATCTGAGTCACGTGCGGGGAGCTTCGGGACGCTTTAACGAGTCGGCGAATTAAGGAAAAGGAACTGGGCCAGGGGAAAGGTCAAGAGGCTGCGCGGTGAAAGCGAATGGGACAGCGTGCTCGGGCAAGATAAGCTTCGTCAGGCGTTGTGTAACAATGTGCGATACATGTGTATGTGTGTATCCGCAGAAACATGACCGCGGATTCGGCCGATAAAAGTAGCGAGATGAAAGCGTTTTTAAGTCGGTGCGATTTCTCGAAAAAGTTGCTCCTTTATTGCAAATCCGGCACCTAAATTGTCCGTAGTCGAAAAAGAAACTGAATTTACCGACAAAAAAATGTCGAAGGTATTCCGCGATCGATCGCGTCGGTCGATCAGATCGGAAGAGTTGGACGGATCGGGGCGGATCGTCCCGAGTGTAACCGAGGGCGCTTTGCGGTTTGACTGACTGAAAAAAGAGGTGGGGGACAGGAAGCGGAAAGTTATCCACCTGTGGAACCTTCCTGGGGAGAAACTTCCTCCCCCGACTGTGGACTTTCTTAAACGACTTTCCTAAACAGATGTGTCGCGCCGTTCGCTTAATGCACCTTCGCTCCGGCGCGCGAGCCGCTCGCGCATGCCAACGAGATAAATATAGTGGCCGGGTAACGTCGGGCGAAATTATCCCTGGCGAGAAAAACCGGGTACCGTTTGCCGCTACTAAATTCCATTAGTCGCGACGTCCACAGTCATGACAGCCGCGATTTAAGTAGTCACAATTCGAATTCCAGTCGCCGACGAAGTAGGCCGCTGCGCGGCTTAGATTTATGACCGGCTTAGGGTACGGCTTCAAATCTGCAGTTGTCGCGACCGTGAAATACAAGCCAAGCTGATTGTCGCGATTAGGAGAAATATATCGGGGTGGGTATTATGCTTTTTGTTTCTTCACCCTTCAAAAATGTAACTTCGCTTAATAGAGGAGTATACAGGGATTTTTTTAACAAACCCCCAAAAAAAGAAGCTGTTTTTTATTCAACGCAACGAGTAACCAATACCAGCTTCTTTTCTTAATTTTTTCCACTCGCTAATCTTCATTTTAATAAAATCTTGGTACGATATATCGATGTTAGGGTTATTTTGCTCAATATTATTCTCTATTGTCTATTTCACTTGGACGGTTAATGAAAATAGTGAAAACGGATTGAGATGAGTCAACGATACGCCGCTGGTCAATTGAACGGAACACCAGGCAGAAATGTATTTTGCCGCGGCGAACAGTGCAACTGGCGTTCAAGCGAGGATAATTAATTCATAAGCGACTTGACAGAGCCGCGGCGAAGAGTTACCGTGGAAAAGTTTTCGGGGGCAATTACACGGCTCTCGTACCACCCGATAAGGCCATAACTGGTGCGCGGAGCCGTCGAAAAGTTGGCCAACTGCCGCGCGAGATGCGGCTACGCGAGTCGGCGCACCCGCGTCTCTACGCTTCCACACTTTCGGCCCGATCGGCCCCGATAACCGATCGAATACGCAGTCAGGCTGTGCAAAAGCGCAACGTGTTATCTATTAACACTCCGCGTGATAAACGATCCGCTTCCTTCCCCGCCAACTCGGCACGTAAATCGCCCGGAAATGGATAAGCCACGTCCCGGCGAAGATACTTCGCCGCCATGCCTCTCTTTCTCCTCCCCCGCCACCACACACCGACTTAATGACTCGCTTTGCAAACAACTTCGTTATTCCACTCGCGGCATTTGCGCCGATTAACCGGCGATCGATGCGAGTGAAAATGAAATCGCGGTTGATCGAGGACGAGTGTTGGGAAGAACGCGGCGAGCCTCGCTCACTTTCGCCTCGTTACGAACGAGCCATCGGTGACGATCAATCGCAATACCGATCCATTTTGCGATTACCGATTTACGCCGCGTTTTGCCGATGTTGCCGAGCGTCGCAGTGTCCGTAAACGCGTTTGTTCTCATTTGCAGCGCGTAACAATTTTCCGTTTGCCGTTAAAGCCCGGCTGCAAAGGATCATTCGGTGTTTTTGTTACGGCGGTAATTACGAGAGGACGAAGCAGGATTTAAGGGCGAGTTATCGTTGTCCACCGAATATTTACGAGGCTAATATTCTCCGCGCGAGGGAACCGCGGTTGCCGCGTCGAAATCAATCGAGGGATACGCGGCCGCGAGCGCACACCAGCGGCGCTCGCGGCGCTTTACGAGCTGGCACAGCGCGCCGATTTTATGCGCCGCTTTATGGTGCCCGGCCACGGAAACACTCGGTTTATGGGGAGAAACGTTGACAAAAGGCGAGCCCTCGACCGAGCCTTGTTCCCCGTTTCATGAAAAGGTTGCATCTTTGTACCGTCGGTTTCGACGATTAATGGAAAAAATGTATGTTTATGTTTCCGCTGATTTACGAGTCATTTTGCAAAAATGGTAATTGCGTAGTCGGTGTATAAAAAATGTTCGGATAAAAGTCGCCTTTGAGCCGTGTTTCTTTGATCGCATGTAAATTGATGGACTGACAGTAACTTAATGCGAATGAGGGGGTTGTGAATTAATCCACACTAATGAGCATGTAAATTAATTCGTTATGGAAAATCGCGGATGAATTTTCCTCGTTCCAGTTGACGTGCAGAAACATCTTCGTTCCGTGAACGTTCCGCGAACGTATCAGGCGGAATAGCACGCACCTTCGCTTAAGAAGCGGCATCTATTTAGTATTTACAGAATTCACAGGAAATTTTGTCGACGCAGTCGAAAACGGTGAAAATGTATTTTACAGCGCGTTACAATGTATTTCACTGAGTACTGTGTAACAACACTTGTACGAAAATCTCATATTTTCTGTCGAGTTTTTTT